>JAOCPS010805726.1:0-10159 GCA_025505425.1 Graphium colonna
TTCCTTGAAGTCGTTCCAAGTGAAAATGAAAATACATCTCTTTAAATCTAGTCGAGATTGCGGGAAATACGTAAATTTATAATAAACGAAAATCGTTAAGTATTCGCTCGATTTTATTTTTCAGCGTTTTACAACTAATACTAATCCTATGAATTAACGAATATATTCAATTATTTAAATTATAAGAAAAAAATCCTATATAAAATACACATTTCCTCAACATATTACTTATCGCTTAGTACAGTCAGATATAATAAATAGCTTGCAGCATAAATAAATAAATTGTATAAACAAATACGTTAACTCGGTTTCAAGGAACCTTGTACAAAATATACAGTTACAAATTCAAGTTGTTTTCTACCTGCATGCGTTGACAGCACTAACCTGACGGTTGAGTAGCGACCACCTGATTAGACAAATTTCTAGGTAGGGTAGTCGTGAGAACGCGTACCGTAAATCTTATTCGATTTTCCCTCACAATCAGCGTTGAGTGCAAAACCCATGTGTGTTTGCAAAACGAATAAATATATACTATTTATTTTTAAAAATTTAAAATTCAAACAATTATCTGAAGGCTATAAATCTTCTAGTTATGGCTAAAAATAAAACACATATTTGTTAAATCACAATCAAAACACATTTTTTGAAAAGTCAGTTTTTAGAAATCTGTTTTTGTTGGCTTAATACAGCTCAAGCGAATTAAGTTACTGTCCATATTTAAAAATATTAAGAACAATATTTCCGGTAGACAAAAATTAAATTAAGTAAACGATCTCTTAACAAAATAACCCGCCTAAAATGCAAAAATATCAGAATTTATTTCGTAAAATAAAATTTAGTAATTTTATTCTTGTTCAATTAAGTAAAATCAATGAACTTAGGAGTTCAACTTAACAGATTAACAGACATATCTCTATAACTATATACTATTACCCTGACTTTTAAATATCATGAACAAACCATGTCTTAATAATTTAATAATAATTGCAATATATTAACGCAATCTATAAATATAAATATTAAAACCTGTTTATAAAAAAGGAAGAACTAAAATAATTTAAAACCTTCAACAATCCTTGGTACGTGGTTTTTATTACTTTAGACAAAAAAAACTTTCTGATAACTAAGCATATTCAGTCTTTGTTTGCACACATACCTAAAGTAGAAAACAAAACAGGAACAACATCGATTATGCACTACTTCTTAAATATTTAGGCTTACATTATGGCTATTTCGTATAAAATAGAGAATTCGACATGTAGACGGATAATGTTACTTTGAGCTACCTAATATCTTCAATGGACAAAGGTTTTTACCTAGTACGTCTTGAGAAAAACTTCCATACATCCAAGATTTTGTAAGGAATTGAAAGTTATAATGTGTAACAAAATGATTTGTAGACAAAAAAAATAATTACCAAAATGAAAGCTTAATAAACACTTATTGAGAATATTCATGAATGAATAATGTCGTGTTAATATGTTATTTTATAAAATATAACATAACTTGAAAAACGAGAATTTTAAACAGACAACATTTTGTTGTCTTTAATTATAAAATTGTGTTTTTTTAATCCAGGGAAATATGATTTTAAAATATGGGGTAGTCCGATGTATCTATACCAATGTAGTATATATATTACCGGCAAATCTAAACTAAATGGCACTTGCAAAACAGTAATTCGTATCATGAAAAAGATAATTTTATATTTATTTGAGGTATAGAACTGTACCATACACATACAGGCAGAAATGAATAGCAGGAAATAACTTAACTAAATTTATTCAGTGCAAACAGTACTTAGTGTAGTCAATTTAAATTATTTTTTATCGAAATTCATGGTTACTATCCCGGTTTTTATTGGGCTCTGTGAGTGCTATTCTCTTAGATATTGACATAACGTTACAATGTCAGTAAATATCTAATAAGGGACGCATTAAATTAACCTCAAGTTATTAGGACCATAAATATCAAAACAGAACTATTTTGGATACTAAAACGTTTAAACCAGACTAAAAATACCAAATGAAATAGCGGTCAAGTATAAGTTGTACTCGCACATCTGTGGTTTTATACATTTAAAACATTATAATTTTCAGATATTTGCTTTAACTTGTGCTCCAGCTTCTAATTCCCTTTCTTTAAGAAAAGTGCGGACAGTGCGAATTTACATTGTATTACTCTAAATTAACACCATATATGTCAGGACTGAAGCTATGTAAGCTTCGTCAGAACTAAAAATTACTTAAAATAAATGTTGGAGCCCCTCAAAGCTAAGGCAACAATTTCTGCGCCTGTACGGGATATTTTTTTTATCTATGTAGGACTTTTATTTTTCTGGTCTATCAAATTTAAGAGTTATTAATTGATATCTTATATAAAGTCTGAATTAGCTTGACATAAATGTAATTTAGTAAAACTTAAAATACGTTGTGAAATTACCTGATATTTTATTTTAGGCATAATTAGTTAATATTGGCTTCGTGCGCGGTGCTGGGATAATTTACCGGTCAAGCTACCTAATAGTACTGCACAATTGTATGTGTATAAAACAAGGCCAAAATATAACGTATTGCGAAAAAATTTTTGAAAGTTTGAAATTAATGTTTGAGAGTTTTCAGTCATCTGTTTTGAATATGATTATATATAGGTACACTTCAATGTCAAAATTTTGCCCCATACTATTTGCTAGCTTATTTTAACTATCATATCTCGTTAAAAATGGATCTGAGCCGAAAAATTTTCGCGCTATGATTTTTTACAATTTCAAGTATAGCCTGAAACCGGACGAAACGTATGATAATCTTCAAATTTCATTTATGGATAAAAGCTCTTCAAAGCACGCAACGTATTACGAATTAATGTGCGGTTGATAAAATTTGGGAAAAGAAGTAGTAGCCCTTTGACGTGCTTGCAGTGAAGAATTTAATCGTCTTGTAGATTACATCGGGGAGTATCAACGAGAGTTTTCGAAAATAAAAAAAAAATACGGGATAGAATTTTCCTCGTTGGAACATGCTGCGGAGGACTGGAAAAAATGGTCTGAAAACTGGCTCAGATACATTAAACTTAGCATACATGCTGGTTCATAGTATCTTGAAAAAATGCGATTCAAATATTGAACATTTTTTAAAACATATATTTAACATTTTGTTTAATTTTCGTAAAACCTTCTAAATGTCAAACACAAAAGCAATATTTGGGGCTTACTGTCATGTGTGACTCGCTCGACATTATGACTTAAAAAGGTTCGTACCAAATTTAATTGTGGGATGTAATGATTAGAAATATAGTGATTTTTTGCATTTTAAGTTGCTTTTAGTACAATTTTCTATTAAAATTTATAATTATTAATATTCGCATTATTTTATCTTTTATTCAAAATTTTTATTACGATTATATAGGGTTTAATAGATTTTAGTTATAAAGTATCTGTGTCTTAACCTTTGTTTCAGGATGATAGTTGTAAATGTCTAATTATTTTTATTTTGTACGTTAGTAGAGATAAGCCTTGAATAACAAAAATCACACGAAATGACTGTTTTAGGAACAAGTTAAAGTTTCAAACTTGCTGAATATGATATCGTCTTTAAAATAAATGGGTAGATTGTTCAGCAGCTGAATACTCTGTCACGATTTATTTCCAAAATTAAACTACAAATTCCTGTAATGAAATTTGCTAATGCTCATTGAAGCACGATCGTGATATGCATTTTAAATGGATTACTGTGTTGCTCATTCACTATCCGTATGGAAATTCGAAAATACATTGGACAGATAATTAGCACGACCTTAAGACAGCCTGACCGAAATACTAAAAAAAAAATATTGGAAAAATAATAATGTTGGGGTAGAGACACTATTTCAGATCCGTCCTTATTTTGAAGTATTACTAAAGGTTAAACCAATTGTCATGGCATTTTACAAAAAAGATTGTTTGACATATTTGACGTTTATCTGCCCTATCCTTGTGATTTGTAAAAATAGACGATTTTGTTTTTAACCACATTATTTAAATAACATGCATTGATTTGCAAAAGGGAGGAATAAATAAATAATTTGGAACATTTAACAGAGAAGATTAATTTCTCAGATTAGCTGACAATACGTCACTTATTTGTCAAGTTTTTTCGTAAATAATGCCGAATTGTGTTATTAGTTTTAGCAAGAACTGTTCCAAAAGACTTAAAAGTAAACGGAGTATTGTTTTAAAAAAGTAGACGTAATATTGTTTCACTCATAAAAACATAATGCAAAATGTTAAGGGTTGCTAGGGAAAATGGGGAAAATCCACAAAAATATTCAAAAGTCAAAGATAGGAAATCGACAAAATTGTACTTATTTATACTTTTTATACTATACTAACAAAATAAAATTTTGATTTTTCCTAAACATTAATACAATCTGACACGTGTTACACATTCGTCTTCCATAGAAATTGCTTCATCTAATCCGAAATTGATCATTAGAACATAACAGCGACCCTCTCGAATAAGATTCTCGATTAATCGCTAAACTACGGGGAGGTGTTACACATTCGTTTTTCATAGAAATTGCTTTCGCTGTGACTACCTCGATGCAATATTTAAATCAAACGATACATTTATGTTCCATGGAAGTCGCTGACACCGCGACCACTGCGATGCAATATTTCAATCGCACGATATATTCAAGTTTAATGGAATTCGCTGACACCGCAAACACCCCGATTGCAATACTCCGAGCATCGGTGCCATCTTTCGAAGTCGCTGTCCCACAGTTCAAAGCGCTTACGCAGCAAACGAGTTGGACACCCAGCGCAGCCACTTAGGAAGCGTCACTTTTGGACCGATCATCGAACATTCGTCACGTCTTTGTATACTGTTCAGTTTTAATGTCATTAAGTTTAATAAATTACTTTAATTATTAATATTTGTATTTTATGCAAATAGCAGCCATCCTTCGGCTGTAGCCTTCGTAATTGGCGTAGTCGGTAAGATAGTCAAGTAAACTCAGTAAATCGATCACGGGCGCTGGCTATCTGAACCTACAAGAGCTGCTGCCAGCAGGAGTATCCAGACATCGATACAGCAGAAAAGTGCAAATGTATCGGTGAGTACCTAGATCTTACTAGAGTTGCTTTCCTGTCTTTATCCTATAAATATCCAAGATTTTTTATCCACGAAATTCACGGACTCCTAGGTTAGGTAATTCTCGTAGAATAACTTAACTAGACGCTAGCAGAAACTTAGACGTATTTTTAGAAGAAAGTGAAATAACAGACTCCGTCAAAATGAGCGACGCACTTGTAGACCAAATTTTTAAAGCTCTAAGATTGCTGCCAGAATTTGATGGAAACCCTAATGTTCTTACGCGTTTTATTAATTTGTGCGACCAATTAGTAACGCAGTATATGAGATCGGATCCTAATTATGCTTTAAGTAACTTAGCACTATTAAATGGAATATTAAATAAAGTAACAGGCCCCGCAGCCAGAACCATTAATTCTAACGGAATCCCTGAGACCTGGACCGGTATACGAAGTGCATTAATTAATAATTTTGCTGACCAGCGCGATGAGACCTCTCTATACAACGACTTAGCACTTTTAACTCAAAGCTCCGCGACGCCACAAGAATTTTATGAAAAATGTCAAAATCTTTTTAGCATAATTATGACTTATATAAGCCTACATGAGACTGTTCCTAGCACAATAGAATCAAAAAGACAATTATACAAAAAATTAACATTGCAAGCATATCTTCGTGGCCTTCGCGAACCTCTGGGTTCTCGCATACGGTGCATGCGACCTGATAGTATCGAGAAAGCGTTAGAATTTGTTCACGAGGAAATGAACATATTATATTTGCAGCAACGTAACGATAATTTACCAGAAAGAAAGATGCAGTCTGCATCTCCCTTTAATTTACAAAAACCCGCGTTACCATCTAGTTATTCACCACCTATCGCTTTACCACCGCCGCGTGCTATTGCGTTTTCTCATAATATGAATACTCCATCAAGGCATATGAATGTTCACCCATCAAGACCCATCCAAGGTTGGAGACCTTAGATGCCGCCATTTAATGGTCCAAAGCGAACTCAATAGATGTTTAGCGCACCCCCTCCGAATTACAGACCACAAAGTAATGTTTTTAGGTTACCTCAACGTAGTAACGGTTACTTTGACCCGCCAGGTTGTACGGGCCAACGCACTTAGCTTATATATATATATATATATATATATATACTTTTTACATTGAGTGTGATACATTTGATCATATAATGTTTGTAGTCTTTTTTGTTTCAATTCATGTTTAATTTATTGTTATTGTATTAAATGTCGGCCTTTTAGCGAGCGTAACCTTTTGCAAATCCTGTTAAATACTTACCACTATAACAAATAACACGTTATAACGTACCTATTTTTCGCAAATAAATTTTTATTATCTTTATCATCATTATCGAAACATATATCTGAAATTTAGAACCAATGAGAAACTGGATGACTTTACTTATTATTTGTCACATATGAGATAAATATGAATATTTAAATTCATATGAATTTACAATTAAACATGCCCCAGGAAAATAAAATTTACAAGCACATTGCCTAAGCGGAAACCCTGTGTTAGCGTTAGTTGTAAGTTGTAAATCTTAAAAGATCAGAATAAGACATTTTAAAAGATGAGAATAATAATCAGTAAATACAAAAGGATAAAAGCAAATTAATACAAAAACAAGATTTATACCTTAAAAAGGCCAAAAGAGTTAAAAAAATATGTTATCATAAAAATTTAGGATCAAACTTATAAAAAACTATACATGAAAACCTATATCATATCGGAATTCGGCAGATTTATAATTCATTATGCGCAATGTATACAGCCCAAAATTTAACAGAAAATGATAAAATAGTTTTTAAACTCCAAGAAATTCAAGCAATATTTAAATAAAAAAGGGATACCTATAATCTTCACAGCCGAAAACGCAACATTCTTAATTGGACGGCTAAATCAAACATTAGTAAACCAAGTAAGACGTTGACTTAATGAAGAAACAAAGAGAGTTTTAATAATAATTGCTCAAGAATGTTTTAATAAATATGATGAAACTTATTAACACATTTTGTATCTCACACATTACAATATCATTTGCTTCTTACCAAGTTACTTCTCATTTTAGCAGAGCCTCCAATTTTTAACAAAATCTTATTTGATAAAAATTGGAGGATCTATGAATTTAATGTGGGATATATGGTGTACTCGGTAAATGGAAATATGTTAAACAAAAGTAAACTTGATAAATTAAAACTTGGACATTGAATAATTTCAAACTCAAAAAAACCAGAATGAAATCTTTTTAATATTACAAAACTTACCGCACCATATTGAAGGCGAATAGAAAAATAGTGGATGTTGTCTTGTGAAACTTTATTTTACAGAGCAACACAAGTGGATTCCATATGTTGTAACATCCTATCAAAATAATATTATATGTGAATTAATTTATAATGAAAATATAAACCATATTTAATTTTTAACTTTATTATAATGCATGTTTCATCCCTGTTTTTTTCATGCCCTTATTCTATACATTTAAATCTTACTGATTAAAAATATATTTAGCCTGTGGTGTTTACCTTTTATAAATTGTACATTTAACTATAAAACTGTATGTTGCTGTAAACTTTTCTTACGTTAAGTATGAGTGTAACAATTGCTGGTACACAAAATAAATAAAATATGACAGTCTTTTCTAATTACTATATCAATAAAATTTAATCAACTCTTTTCATTTAAGTTATGAAATGTTACGCTAAGCATTTATGCCTTTATATGCGTTAAGCCGCATAGTTTAACAGTTTTAATTATTACCACTTGAATAGAACGAGCATAATTAAATTTAGGACATAAAGTTAAAACTCAAACTAATATATTACGTGTATCAAAGAATGTTATAAACCAAATTAATACACTTATTTACCATACACAGCGTATTATCATAATGTTGCTTTTCAACAACAGTGTCACAACCTATTTCATTCTCTACAAGTAGCTTTGCAGAACAAATGTGAGAATCAACACTGGTGCAGCAAAATACCAAGCAACTAAAGTAGGCGGCTTTGTGGTGAAGTTGGCACAAAGTTAGCGTACGAAGTACCTCTAGGCAATGAAATATGACAATATTTATTCAAATTTCATAATAAACTTTCTCTCTCTCCTCAACTGGTCTAAATTTGCCTACAAAACAAGCTTTGTCTGCGAAAGTAATTTCAATATTCCATTTTGAGGGTTCCGTACCTCAAAAGGAAAAAAACGGAACCCTTTTAGGATCACTTTGTCAAAAACCTTTTTTTCACGAACGCGTGAAGGTATAAACTTTTAATTCATACCTAATACTACAAATCTACTGTCACCTAGAGTTGTAAAAAAAAACTTCTAAGACAACGCAATCAAAAGACACAGTCTTTATGTTGCAAATTTTCTACTTTTTACGACACTCCCAAAGGAATTTAAACCTTTAGGGCTCTACACACACACACACACCCGAGAACTCATGAAATTTGGAATAAAGTTAGGTCTTATAGCACAGAAAAAGGAAAAATTACGACAGACATAAAATTTCACTTATACACAATAAAAAAATATTTTTAATAATTTTGAACTTACTACCCATTTCCTCATTAATGCGTAGTGCTTTTGAATGGAAATTCATACCAAATACTCAGGTCTATAATACGTTTAGCTATAAAAAAGTCAAAGTTCTACGTTAACGCAATCGAAAGAAACAGCATTTTAAGGAGCATATTTTGAAACTCGAGACTACTCGTAATGGAATTAAGACCTACAGCGTATTTCCCGTGAGCTCATAATCTTGAAATTTGAGACAAAGCAACGTCTTATATCTGTCTTATAAGGAAAAATTGCAAAAAGCATATATTGTTAATTACGTCGTATAATATGAAAATAAAAATGTTTTAATAATTTTCAACTTACTACCCCTTTCCTCATGAATTCGTACAGGTATTAAATTAAAATTCATACTATATACTCAGGTCTATAATACCTTTAATTTGTAACAAAATCGAAGTTCTATGTCAACGTAATCAAAAGAAACAGCTATTTAAGCCGCATATTTTGAAACTCGAAAGTAGACGTAAGGAACGAAAACCTACAGAGTATTTTTCATTAATTTAGAACCTAGAAATTTCTTAAAGAGCAACGTCTCATACACCATAAACTTCTCATGTACAAATATTGAAAAAATTGCGAAGAGTATAAAATTTTAATTAGGCCGTATAATAAATATGTTTTTAATAATTTTCCACTAACTACCTTTTTCTTAATGAACGTGTATAGACATTAAATTGGAATTCATGCCAAATACGACCATGTCTATTATACCGTTATCATGTCTATTATACCGTTAAGCTGTAACAAAATCAAAGTTCTGTGTCAATGCAATCAAAACAAACAACATTTTAAGTTACACATTTTGAAACTCGCAAGGGCATTTAAACCTAAAGGATACTTCTCGTTGACATAAAACTTTGGTAAGAAGCACAGGTAAGAGAAAAAAAATCAGAAACCTTAATATTTTAGTTAGTTCTTCCATCGAAAAAACTGTAATTAAGAATATAATTGTGGTTACCTATATGACCCCGATTTATCTATATGTATAGGGAGGAACAACATTTACGTAAAGACAAATACGAACTAATCGTCATTAAATCCGTATGTTTGGTAAATTATAAAATAGTATAACCTAAATGCGTTTATTATGTTTAGTTTTGGTTATTATATCTTATAGTTAGTTTTGGTTATTAGTAACTGATTTCAAAAAGGGTTCTCAATTGGAATGTTTCTATATTTTTATGTATATGTTCGCGCGTATATACGTCCTTTATGAACCGATTTTAAAAATTCTTTTACTACTGATATCCATAACGGTCCAATAAAATTTTCAGAAAAATGGGTTCAGTAGTTTGTTTTCTAATCCAAATTACAAAACCATCGCCCATAAGTGAAACAATGTATGTGACAAAATTGTTTTACCGGTGCAATCAGTCAGCACCTTGCTAAAAGGTGTTTGTACCGTGCCTCAGCATAATTTAGGGTGCAATGGTCCGTATGTGTTAATGGGCAAACCATAAAAACGGTAACGGTTCTGGGCGTCT
>JAOCPS010805836.1:0-10159 GCA_025505425.1 Graphium colonna
TCCAATAAACCAATTGTATCCGATTTCCCAGGTTGACAACGCACTCGCAACTCTCCGGATGTTGCGTGTGTCCATGGCCGACGGGATCACTTACCGTCAGGTGAGCCATCTGCTCGTTTGTCTTCCTTTCCATAAAAAAAAAAACTTTTCATCGTTACATATAACGATGAAAAGTACAGTTTTACCTAGACAACAAATATTTTTAATGTACATAAAATGTTCTTTTATGTATTTAATACACTAAGTAGAAAAAGACAAACAACAACACCATCATCGATCTTACATTATATGAAGATACAATAAATTTTAGTGACAAAATAAGTTAATATACATTTATTATACTTAAAAACCTAAAAAAGCAAGTATAGACTAATACAGGATAAACAAAAAGTGACTACGAAGATGATGTAAATAGCCTCAGGATATACTTTATTAACATGCTCTCATAACGTTCGAGATTATAGGTCTGTCTCGACATCTCGCGGCACTTGTTGAGTACTGATTCGATCAAATTCTATTATGACTAGTAGAAGAAGATTGGAATTTCCTCATGTATGAAACGCCAAGCAAAAGCCTTCTGCAAGTTTGATATGCATTCTATTTATGTTAATGAGACAAGTTATTTACTGAAGCTAGGCTTAGTTTGATTATTTCATGTAAAAAAATTATAAACAAACTGTTAGTTCACATTAAGGTAAGTCATCATCACAAAGTATTAACAAAAACATGTTAATGCATTTTTTTTTAATAAATAATATGTATATATTTAATTGAAACGGTTTAAATATACACACTTTATTTTGTTATTGACGATGTAAACAAAGCAAAATAAAATACGAGTAATTAATGCAAACTAATTATAGTGCAATGTTTTTATTCAATCGAAAAAACGAAATATTATTATATTGTATAGATATGTATATTATATGTTATTCAGGTATATATCGCGAAATGACAAAATCCTAATAATAGTACAATAAATATATAAAACCTTCAATTACTACAAATCAGAGCTTCAACTATACGTTACGAGAATGTGAAATTAAAAAAAAAATCTTAGCCAAAATCGTGTAAAACAGAATTGTAGAATAGAGCTTTTTCCTAGAAGTTCGCTCACGGTATAATTTTAAATTTTGTGGGTGGTTTTTTTCAGAATTTAAGATTTTCTTCCTATTTACATATTAATTTTTAATTATATTCATGTATCATATAAATATCAGGAGATTGGAATTCCAAAGATGAATGAAATATTTTCTTGAAGATCAGAAAATATTTTATCATACCTCGGGTTTATTGGCTATGTTGTTGAGATGTGAAAGCGTTAAACATACATACAAGCAAGATTACAGACATTATTTTTCTTTTTGTCCTTGACCTTATCCCATGTATTTAGGATTGATCTGCTTTGCTTTTATTCTCAAATTGGCACGATCTTGCGCTTTGTCTGGCATAAATAAGCACTTTTCAGGTCATTTTGGGCCGTCGTCAGCCATGTGATGGGTGGTCGAGCACGTCTGCCTTTTCTTGTAGGCAAATGACGGCGGTGGATGACGTGCTGATCGGGGATGATCGTCTGGTTGTGGCTGGGTCACCTCAGATGATTTTCTTATATTTTCCCGGTTATAGGGACCACTTTAAATCTTCTTATGTACTCATTTTGGATTTTGTTCAGCAGTGTGACACCTGTTGACCGCGTATCATGCGCATTTCTGTACAGTGCAGCTTATTAAATTTTGTTTATTGGTAGCCTTATATTCTGAACCATATATAATAGTAGATCTAACAGCCCGCTTGTACAGATGTCCTTTAACTAATTTAAGGACCTTTTTTCTATAACACATTACGCCAGTGAGTTGTCTCCATTTTATCTATTCCGTTGTTGTGTGAGTAACATTTTCGATCTTGCCCTCATTGTTAACTATTGAGCCGAGGCATTTGAATTGGGTCACTGTAGTACGTATACTTCCTTTTGCGATTTTAATATTACCTTCCAGAAGTTATCATGAATGCAGGACATTGTGATATCTGCCGACCAGTATAACAAGCGCATTGCTGTATAGTTTAGCTTGGTTAGATGTTGTTCATTGGGAGCTTAGTATTTGGAATCATACATAATATGCAAATGTAACAGCTAACAGAGATGTCCTGTGACCTTAAAGGTAATTTTTTTATCATTTATCACGCCTGTGAATTGTTTTTACCTCTTCATGTTGTCGTTCTGTGAGTAAAATATTTTTTGATTCGTCATTCAAAGGCATTTAAATTGTGTAACTGGATATATGTATACTTCCTTTGCGAATTTATATTATGTGGGTTTGTGACTGTTTACTATAGCAGAATTTATGACCAGTCTTATTTCTTATGTATTTGCGACCATCTGTCTCTAGTACCTCTGTCTAGCAGTTAAGTTCTATCTGAGGTTCTTATTCGCTGTTCGAGATCAGAAGTCTAGGGCCTCACCTAATATATGACAGAGAATGAACATAATCTGCTCTTTAATAATATGAGCTTCGAACGAAAATAGAGTTTTATTAAAAATAAGAGGAATTATTAAATTATTCAGCTTTCGGTTTAACGTTTATATTAATCAACACCAGTAAAATATAACGGCGTGAAATAAAATTGAATAACTGTTGAAGCGTAATGAAAAACGCTGCGGTGGAACAATAAGCATCAAAAATTGTTTAGCTTTTATTGTCTTAGACGTAATTGCGTTTTATTGTTTATTCCAACGATCATTCGGTTATTGAAATAGACTTAAAGGCCACAGAATAAATTCTGTAATATATTATTTGGTATAATTGAATGTGTTGCTAATTACAAATACTTTTTATAAAGTTATTTCTATTTTTTTATTTAAAATAAAAAAAATCCACCATAACTTCTTCTTACAAAAAGATTTAAGTCAAAGTTAACGTGCAGCTTTATCAAATTAAATATTTTGCGTGTTTTACAATAAAAAACAGTTCAAAAACAATATAAAATATCTTTGAAGTGCCTAATGCATTCAATTTTTAGTATAAATAATTTTAAAGCAAAATATATCATTATGTTTACCGAATCCAAAAAATACATGTTTATACATCCTTTGCTGCACTTCTACGGCCACACTCGTCCGGAGGAGAACCACCGCCGTTTATAAAGTCGGCACAAAATAAAGTATGGACTTCCTTTCCTTTTGCCATTTCTTTACCTTAGAAATCCTCAGTCCCAACCCCATTCTCTCCAATAAACCCTTATTCAATTTCCCAGGTTGACAACGCACTCGTGACTCTCCAGACGTAACGTGTGACTATGGGCGACGGGATCGATTGCCATCAGGTGAACTCGTTTATCCTTCATTCCAAAAAAAAAATCTTAAATCACTGATTTCCATTAAAATTGTTAGTAGACTTCTTTCGTGATGATCGTATACTATATATTTATAATAGAATATTTATACAAGATTTGAACTCGCTCTTGCCAATTATGTTGCACTTTCGAATATTTCAGAAGTTGTATAACAGACGCCATCATAAGTCTTACTGGAACGGTGCTTTATCGTCTCGAAACTATTTAATGCCTTCAGCTAGTTTCACTATAAGTGAAACTATTCGCTAGTCCATAACACAATCACGCGATACGATCTCCGGCGATCCCGTTGTTGCGGATCGATATCCGTAATACACTTTTCGTCGGCTCGTGAGAGGTTTCGTGATAGGAATCCAGAGTAGATTACACGGAAAATAATTAAGTCGGATAGTACGGCGTACAAGATAATATAGGAACGGATAATCTTGAATTTAATGGGGAACACACAACGGGTAAACATCAAAAATTACTTAAAATTGGGATCAGTTATCATGTGTGATATCTTCTTCTTCCTCCTAGCCTTTTCCCAAGTTACTTGTGGTCGGCTTCTAATCCGCCCAAATATTACCTGAATTTCAGTTTTTACTCAGAGCGACTGGCATCCGACCTTCGCAACCCAAAGGGATAAACTGAATTCGAAGGACGGATTAGTGTAGATTATTTAATATTTATATTTTATGAACATGATGCAAATTTTATATGCCATACAATTTAAGATTAACAAGAGATCTCGTAATTGTTGATATTCGACCGTTTTTAGTAATGTTACAATTTGCGCAATACAGTGTAAACTCCATGTAACGCAATTCGATCTCCCTAAAGCATAAAAACATATTACATGGTTTTGATTGTTATTTTTTATGGAAAGGAAGAGGAACGAGGAAGGAAAAAGGAGGAACGAGCAGACGGCTCACCTGATGGTAAGTGATCCCGTCGCCCATGGACACACGCAACATCCGTAGAGTTGCGTTATAGCTGGGAAATTGGATGAAATAGGTTTATTGGATAGGATGGGTCGAAATTAAGGATTTAGAAGGGATAGGAGTAAGATAAGAGACGGGTAGACATGGCCATCCGGCATCCCCAAAAGTCATGCATACATTATTTTATGCCGACTTTATAAAGGACGGTGATACTTTCTCGGACGAGCGTGGTCGTAAAAGTGCAGCATAAGCTGTGAAAGGATGATATGCTCTACCACCTGAGAAAACCGGTTTGGCTTGCTTTCCATACAATTATACACTCTTTTCATAAAACATCAACTTTCTATAACGGCATATATGTAATATACAGCCCTTTGAATGTCGTTATATAGAGTTTACACTGTGTTTTAAGATGTTCACCCAATAATTTTATACATCCAGTGTGGTATGATTTTTTTAATATTTTTTTTGTATTTCTACTGTATTGCATAAAAATTTTAATTTTCCTTATTCCTTCTCTATGTAAATATTTCATGCCCCATTCATGACTGGAATCAGCTCGTAAAAAGACGGCAAGTTTTGGATTATTATTTAAATTTAATAATAAATATGTATCTTAGCTTTCGTGTAAGAATTATTTCTAAGATTTGACTATCGTAATATGTTTCTGAACCACCCTGTTTAAGTCCAATGCAAGGCTGGCAACGCAAACGCAACTCTCTAAAGGTTTTTTGTCCATTGGCGACGGGATCACTTAAGATCAGATTAACCGTCTGCTCGTTATCAAATTTTATTACTAATTACAACTGTGATTTTGTCATTTTATGCATAAACATAATTTTTTATTTTAGTTATATAATTTGCCTACTAAGTTACTTATTGAAATATTAGATGATTGATACAGAAATGCTAGCAGAAATGAGGGTCATTCAAAAGATTCCTTTGTTTGGTTTTAAATCCGACTGTGGTACAGCCCTCTAAGAAATAGCCTGCGTAACGTGAACTACGTACCACTACTGCAATAAATTAACCCTTTCTCCGAACCAACTTGTAAACTTAACATACCGCAATGACAATTAACGTCACATGAATTGACCATCATTTCAAATAAAGGTTAAAATAATGCAATTTCAACAATTTAACCATCGGATGATAAAAATAAGCACTCTAGTTTTAGATGACGACGGGTTAATGTAATAAATTACGCAGAATTTCAATTTGCTAGAGCGTTATCTGATTTGAACCATGGAGCTGCGTAATAAATAGTGCTGTGAAAACGCAGTAAATTTATAAAACGTTGTGTTAAATCTACTGATGATGGTATTATAACGCGATAGGTAGACACGGTCGTTAAGATTGTGGCTGAGGGGTTTCGTTACCAATGAAGAGAGCTTGTGTTAACTACAGATAAATTGTAACGATCAGAAAGAATACCGACATAAAAAAAACAACGAATTGCATTCCGGAAGTGCCGGCATAAGTGAAAACTCAAACATAGAAAAATAAAATACAATATTATAAAACATATTATAATTATATAAATAAATTATAAAAAAATAATCTTTTATTGCGCTATCGTACACAAACATGACAATTTATACTACATTATAAATTTAACACTTCAGAACTCCACAAATTTTTGGTCAGGCCACGAGTCTTGGCGCGAGTTTAACATTTTTACCCATCCCAAAAAGTGCTCAACGCCGCTGAAGAAGTTTTTACTTCAATGTGTATGTCAATATAGTTAGACACATATTTTAGGGTCTATGAAATGAGTCGTAGAAAAAACAAACGGTTAATTTATTATGCAATATTTACAATACTATTAAATGACATGTCCAGTTGAGTAAAGTTTGAAAGACATTTATGTTTTAGTAAATTCATCTATTATTATAGGTCTAAAAACACCGGAATTGGGGTTGTTCTGTGAACGAAATCTTATATTATAATTTAACTTTCAAGTACAGCATATTATTATAAAGTATATCTGTGTTCAGCTTCGCTCCCCTGAAGCTCTGATGTGTGAAAGCAAATAAGTTATTCTTTAATAAAAGCAAATTATTTACGATTCGATATATCATTTTAAAAAAGTGAATAAAGTAGGAGTGTAAATTGTTATAAGTAAAAAAAAGCACCAATTTTTACGGGTATTAAAAAATTAAGCAGATCATATGTTGGATTAAATGTATTAAATTAATTAACGTATATTTTAAGATTTCGCTAACAATTGTGCACCGATTTTAATTTTTAATCAAAAAAAAAAAATCAATCATGTGATATTATTTTACAAAAGTTTAGTTTTAGGGCTTTATAAATTTGATTCGCAATTTTCTATGGAAATAAAACTTGTTATGAAATATGTTTTGGAACTACCCTTTTTTATAATTACCGCTAAGGATTGAATTTGTTCGGTTAATCACTATGAACCCTCCGATCGACAAATCGAATAGAATTAATGTTTTATCTTAATTTAGTGTCAAAGTAATATATTCTTATGCTATATCTAACTTCACAATATAAATATATTGTGAAGTTAGATATAGCATATTAACGATGGTCCCTTGTATGTATTTTAAGCAATTAAAAGTTTCTTAGTAAATTACATTAAATTTCAGTTGGAATGTACAAAATCGTGCCTGAACTACTTCCTAACACGTCCAAACTCCAACAACACATAGTCGACAAACGAAGTTACCAACGAGCCACAACTGCATTCCCCAGATAGGTGGTCAAAGATTGAGACAATTCTACTAATCTCTAGACACTAAGGTAAATTAGTCAAAATTCGTATAACTTCAAAGAGTCAAAGAATGAAAATATCAAATAAAGAAGCTTTGGGCGTTATAAACGTTGTTACATTTAAATTCTATAATTTCAAATCCTTAAAAGCATTATAAAATATAACATGATTTCGGGAAATCAAATAATTATTGAACGTAATTAATTACACATATTGTTTTAAGACAAACTGTGTTTCGTCCTAAATCACTTACTAGATATTAGTGCTATACTAAGATAAATTAGTCCGACGAGTTAACGAACGAAAATATCAAAGAAACAAGTTTCAGATGTTATAAACTTCGTTATATTTAATTTCTATAACTTCAAATCACTGAAAGCATTGGAAAGTACAACATTATTTCGGGAAATCAAATAATCATTAAACAGAATAAATTATACACATTATTTCGAAAACAGTGTTTTTCGACCTAAATAATTATCACATCACACTATTGGTCATTTCTTATTAGCTGGTGAGAGATGGTGAAAATTTAAGAGCGGTGCTAATAGCCTGGCTCCGCTCATGAGTATAATAGAGTATTTGGAGTGGCTCTAGGGTGGGCGACATCCCATCAACAATGGCGGGCTTGCACTAAAACCGAAATTGACGCACAAAAGCCCTCGGAAGCCACTCGATACCGGTCCTAATAAAACCGGATATGGTCGGGATACGGATACGATCACCACTAGCTTCGAGCAGCGCTTAACAAAAGACAAGCTCGAAAGAGTTCCCGCTAAAACCGCAAGCTGTCAAATAATGGTTAGAGCCCACGTTTTTTATGACACTACAAATATTACGCCATAGCTTGTGGGGGTGTGTGAATGGTTGTATGTTAGCCTTTCACACAAAACTTGAATGAATTTAATAAAATTTTAACGTGTAGTGCATACAGACCACGACTTAAAGATTTTGTGCAATGCACACATGATAGTTCAATATATATAACATCGCGCGAACGAAGTGACAAATGATTTCAAAAAAACCGACCAAGAGCGTGTTGGACACGTACATGAAAGGGTTCTGTAGTTATCCGATGGCCCGTTTAACCGCTTGACAAAATAAATACCAACAAATTTCACTTTGCGTAACGACTTGACATAAGTTTGTCGAGATGTATAAAAATAACTATATATGATACCGAGTCTGCTAGTTTTAGCTTCTTTACAGTTATATAGAACATTTTTTTCAGAATTATTGTAATAATATTTCAAAACTTAAGGGGTGGGGGGTTGCTCTAATTTTAACCTTGTATTGAGATATCTCGAGACTGGAGGGCATGATGCACATGGTTTAAAGCAGTTTTTATTGTATTTAAGAAACCTTTCCAACAATCTACCACACGATTAAATAAATAGACATTAATTTTTTGAAATCACTTTTCGTTGTATGAGAGGATGGGGGAGTGAAATAAAAAAAGATTTTTACAGTATGTTAAAAAGCAAGTTTTGGATCTTTAATATGCATCTCTACCAATATTCGTGACAATCGGCGCAGAAACAGCGGAGTTCGAGCTCAGACGGACAGACACGACAAAAAGGGTTCCTAATGAACTACGGAATCCTAAAAAGTGACAACCGTGCACTACTTAATGTTATTTTATATAAATTAAAAGACCATTCGAAATTAAAAAGAGAAATCGCGGAATTAAATATTGATGCAATGTATAAGTGATAAGAAATACTATATAAAACAATATCAAGAGAAAGTAGAATAAGATAACGGCTGGAGATATCAGTTCATAAATGTGAACAAAAGCGTCCAATTCACCCGAAGAAAGTTTCGAGAACGCTGCGGAAAGTTGGGACGAAAACAAACAATAGAGAACCGATATGTCTCGAGGTAACCAAACAAGCAACCCCAATAGAAAACAAATTGACATTTCAATGGTGTACGCCCAAGGAGCGACACATTTGCAATTCAAAGGACCACTCTTCAATAACACGCCAACGTATGGAAATAAGCAAGTTTTGAAAAGGAACTGATTTTTGTATAGATACGTTTCTTTAAGGCGAGCGTTTCCAATACAGTGCGATGGGTACCGCAGATATTCGAATGTTCTTGACACTTTATCCAACCTTTGTACATAAAAGGAAAATGTGTATGACTATAATAAGGAGCAAGATAAAATACCGTAAATATCAAAAAGAATAAAAATGCGTTAATAAAGATAAAATATTTCTGTAGTAAAATACAAAATTTCGCAGTAAAATGGAATATCAGATGTAAACGAAAATTTTCTAGACCTTCCTTTGAAGTCTTTTATCACATATTTCGTTTCAAATTAAATATAAAGGCATCAAAAGGCAAATACTTAAAAAATATGGAAGCTTAAAAAACATGAAGGCATTTTGCTTTGTGTTCGGTATAGTAATGTGTACAATTCTATTTATTTTAAAGGATCGACATTTAATATTAAATTAATATCTGCAGGAAAATTATAGCTATTTTTAACCGTCTTCGAAAAAGATGGACGTTCGCGATTCGGAAGATTCCATTTTTTATATAATTTTGGGCACGTGTAAATGAAAATAATTATAAACTGAACATATCCTTAACTGAAAAATTCGAATAATCAATAGGCATCAGTTAATTTTAATAAATACTTTGATGACTAGATTAGCTTTACCATACTGAGATACAAGACATAATAGTAATATTTCATTTCCAGTGTATATTACTTTTTTGTATTAAAACTGTAATAAGCTTCAAGTTAAACATGAAATGTAGTCCATACTGTTTGGAAACATGAAACCGAATGAAATAAGTCTTTAGTTGCTTTGATCTCATGAAACATGTGTTTGTCTAATGTAACAAAGTAAGATAATGATTTTTTAAGTAAAAAATAAACCACAAAGTGAGATTTTATAAGTTTATCGACAACGATGGTTTTATGTCGTTCCTACATCTTACAGAAAAGTAAAATACAGTAGGTATTAATTGAATAGGATTTTAGTATTGGCCCTTTGCTTTTTAAATTTACGTCTTTATGTGAAAATATAAGTCATTTATTATCATTAAAATGTATGTGGACTCATTTATAAGATTTCATCATTCACAATCTACTTCCTCCCAGTCTTTTTCCCAAGTTACTTGGGATCGGCGT
>JAOCPS010805947.1:0-10159 GCA_025505425.1 Graphium colonna
GAAAATTACCCTAGATACGCCCATGTGTAAATAGAATAGGATCGTGGTAGCTCAGCACCCTGGCGCTCACCTTTAATTCTATGTATTCGAGGGAACCTGAATTCAAACCCGGTGCCGGCAACAACGAAATTTTAGTTTTTTTTTTAATTGCATTTTTAACAGCTCATATTCATCCTGGCACATAGATATGTTTATTTCTGAGAAGTAACAAAATATTTCTAAGTTGTATGAAGTTCGCCGATCTGAATTTGAGTTGTGTTGCGAACTATACCCTGTATCCTCTGTCTACAGGAGGCTTTTGGCCAGGAGTAAAATGGTAAAATGAATTGATTACTATACAACCGACAAAGGTACGTAAAATTTTCAGATCCACAGTTAAGTGAAGATCAAAGGAATAAAAAACACTTGCAGATAGAAAAATAAAAAGACGCCCAGAAAGGTAAGGGAAGCATCTCGAAAGACAGTCTATTATTCTAAAAAAAAAAAAACATCTTTTCTAAAACAAATTAGATTCCACATTAAATGAAATTAGCCACCATTCTAGTGGTTATAAAATGCGAACACTATCTCCCATGTTGTGTGTCCACGGGGGGCATTAATTGATGAAGAAGAAAGACAGATTGCTTATTCTTCAGCGTTTGTCATTTTGTAGATTAGGTGGTAGAGCATAACATCTTTTCACAGCTTTTGCTGCACTTCTACGACCGTACCTGGGAAGTACCACCGCCCTTTATAAAGTCGACATAACATAAAGTATGCATGACTTTTGGGGATACCAGATGACCATGTCTACCTTTTTCTTTTCCTATTCCTATCCCCTCTAAATCCTTAACCCCGGCCCTATCCTATCCAATAAATCTATTCTATCCAATATCCCAGGTTGACAACGCAACTCTTCGAATGTTGCGAGTGTCTATGGGCGACGGGATCGCTTACCATCAGGTGAACCATCTGTTCGTTTGTCTTCCTTTCTATAGAAAAAAAATAGATTATACTTATTTACATTTTACAAATTAAATAAGCAGAGGTAAAATGTACAATGTCCAGCTGTAATATCGACGGATGCCTTTTAGCTATTTCCCCCCTTTTTATGATGAGGGGCAACGTAAATGCACTATTGCAGTTACGATTTTTCTATACAAATTGCAAGTACTAGACAAATCATCGTGATTTTTACCACTTTTTATAAAATTTTAGTCAATAACTCATTCGTTTCAATAAATGTGCCGTATAACCCTTTTTATTTGTTGGTAAAATCCTGTACCGATTTTTTTTGCTTGCTTCAGCCAACAGGCATGTTGGAGTTTGTCTAGTCACTAAATGCATAATAAAATAAATGTTTAGGTTTCTGTTGCATGTGACGGATGTGACTATACTTCATTATATATTGGTATTTACATTATATTATGGTATGTTTATCTCGTTGTAAAGTTTATGATGGAAGGCCATTTTCATTACCCATTATCGCAAATCCACCCAGAGTTTACCAGTTGCAGCACCGTAAATCCTACGCTCATTTCAAATTTACGATTGAAAGATTTGATAAGCTCCTTCGTAACGTTGTTGTTATGGAGTCTATGAAATAATATAGGCATAATTGTATAATTTCTATTGCTGTTGTAACTTTATAAAAAAAAACCTAGATGTTTAATCTGAGTTAAAAATGTTAATGAAATGAATGGTTCTTAATTTGTGCATATTTATTCGAGGCTTTAAATCCTCTATTTGGTTTTGTTTCTGAGACTTACGCGAATATTAGACATTTTAAATTAAACAACTTCACGGATTTTGTCGCGGTTTATTTTAAATTTCATCTTGACTTTATTCGATGTCCTGGTATCACTTGTCAATCCTGCATACCGTCAGCTTGAATATTATTTTATTTTCTTTATTTGAGAACCTAGATTATTTAATGTTTTGTAGAGATTTAATTAATGTTTTGTTTTTAGATTTTTTAATAAGAAAAAAGTCTTTATAGTGGTTGAGCATACCATCCTACATACACCTCTAGCTGTTTTATGTTTGCAAAACTCCATAGTAACATAAGACTTAACTTTTTCAATAAAAGATGCATTAAAAAAGAAATACAAATTGGCGTAGGCAGCCCTGGATTTACACTAAGGGCACTCGGAGCTAGTGCCCGGGGCGGCATATTTTCAGGCGGCGGCAAAATTTGAAGCGTGAGAAAAAAAATTGCGTTATTGTAAGTGCCCGTTCTGTTTTACACAAACCTAGCTTTTTATTCCTTGAACACTTTTTATAGCAATACTTTATAATACTCTACTACTCTACTACTTCGTTCGACTACTTCGTTTTTTTTAAAGAAATTATAACATCGATTTTTTTGAAAATTTTATAAGATTACTATGAAAAAATATATTTTAAAAACTTTTGAACTCAGATTAGAGAATAATACAGATGGAGCGCAATGACAAAATATTGATGCCAGTGCGGTGAATAGACTTTTCGTCGGTAAATAGAATCTCCAATCAGTACGAAACAAAGCTTTGAGCCAACAGTACGTCACTTAGTTGTCACGTTGTATTCTGAAATAACGCCGACCTGTGTTATTAATTCTTGCAAAAACCGTTCCGAAATACTTAAAAACGTAGACGGAATATTGTTTCACTGGTAAATGTTATTAATTGTACTGTTATATAAATTTTTAGGGTTGCCAGATTAAATGGGGGAAAAAATTCCCACAAAAATATTCCATTCAGATAGGAAATCGACAAAATTTTACTTGTATATACTTATAATAAACTTTGTCAACAAAGAAAAATTGTGTAGTGCTGTTAAAATATTGAGCTACAATTATTAATTTTTTTGGCTCAGACAGAACAGAAGAATTTAAATTGGAAATTATTGCTATGTATATTCCAAAAAATCTGACACGTATTAGATTTATTTTACCTTTTGTTTTTACATTTTATTCACTTATATATTTATAGACAAACAAAAATGGATATCCATTAATTTGTATAGCCCCATTTCGAGTATCTTAACTTATGGAAGTCGAATATTTTTATTGCTTCTGTTCACTTCAGCTTTTTTTAAATTATCTTATACAATTATTTTTTTTTTGTGCATTTTAATGTTTTTTTGTCAATTAAGAGGATTGTAAAATTTGTTATTAATTTTCTGATAAATAAATTCTTACATGTTATTACATTACAACGGAGCGCTATCTGTTGTATTAACATTAAAATAAAATATGAATATTTTCATTTTAATTTGTCAACCGATTTCGGTTGACAATTGCGCTAACTTTATCGTTAAAAGTTTCCTTCGTCGGTTTATTTTTATAATTCAACACTATTTGTAGAGCAGTAAATTTTTTATACAAAAATAATAATTATTTGTTTAGTTTGAGTTTATGAATATTTTCTACAAACATAATTTTTTGTGAGATACAGAAATTTAGTTTAAAATTTCTTAAAATGTTTAGAAATAACATTTTATGACTGTTGAGGTTACTTATGGATAAATATTTTAATTTAAAATCCATTTTTTTTTGGATTCATTGACATTATTCAATACAGTTTTTTAAATAACGGGGAATTTTTTCCTACTCTGGCAATTTTTATACACACATTGGATATACTCGTTTATACAAGTTGTCAAAACACACATGTCTGAAAGTAAGCATCATTCAATTTGACAATTCAGGTTGACAACGCTCCATCTGGATTATTCTCTTATCTGAACTTTTGAATTAAAATTGAATTGAAGTCTGTTTTCCATGACGACGTTTCGCAACACGTTTGACGTATAACGCCCTAACCTTAACTACAAAACCAGTCATGTGCATCGAGAAAGTTCGGTTACGCCTACACGAACGTCAGATCACTTTCCAATCAACATGCCCTTTTCGTATTTTCTATTGCGTACACGAGTTACAAGTAAAACATTAAAACAGCGAAAAACTTATAATCACTACGTATAAATCAAGTTTGCCAGGATATTGTAGATTAAACAGAACGTTAATCGTGATTCATTTGTCGTTTCCTCTCATTCATGTTGCTAATTTTTGTTGGTTTTATCACTTCACTAAAATTCTGGAGGATTCTGTATATTTTTGATGATTCAATATTTACTTTTTTCGTTCTTTTTTTCATTGAGATATTTTGACGTCATAGATCTCAGATGATTCCGACGCGACGCTATGCAATTGAATTTTTATTATAAAATTAGATACATATATGAATGTCATCATATTTTTTATTCCATATACTTGTATTCTCCTTTCTATGATGGATTTCTCTTCCTATCTTTTTTTCTTATGAAAAGGAAGATAAACGAGCAGACGGTTTGTCCGATGGTAAGCGATCCCGTCGCCCATAGACATACGCAACATCCGGAAAGTCGCGAATGCTTTGTCAACCTTGGAAATTGGATAAAATAGGTCGGGATTTAGAATTTGGAGGGGAGAGAGGTGGGAAAAGAAGAGGGTAGACATGACCATCCGGCATCCTCAAAAGTTATATATACTTTATTTTATTCCGACTTTATAAAGAGCGGTGGTACTTCCCCTGGCGAGCGCAGCCGTAGAAGTGCAGCTAAAGCTGTGAAAAGATAATATCTTCTCTGCTCTACTGCCTCTCACTCTAAATACGTGCAAATATAAACTAATTATATATCTGTAATTTATTGTTGCAATCATGTTTACGGAATAACCAAAAAGAAGATAATATATTAATATCGAATCATTAATAATTGAATTTTACATTAATTTCAACTAATCCTTTACCTTAAAGAAGCATTAATAAAAGTAGCACTCACTTAATTGCACATATTTAAACTAAAATATCTGTGGTAAAGAAATACGAAAAAATTACTAAACCTAAAATGTCTGCTACTAGAACGTACAGGAAATCATTGCCATAAATGTAGTCATTTATACAAATGTGGGTACGCTGTCTAGATCGTGGTTGGAATTCGAAATATTACAACACGTAATTTATTCCATTTTGCGCATTTTAATAGTAACTAGAACTTATTATTTTAATCTGTACTAATGTTTTAAAAACGAAAGTGAGTCGGTTTGTTTTTCTGTTCTTTGTAATCTACGCAATCTAAGGCCTCGGGTAGCGTACTATTAAATAGTACAATTAAATAGTATTTTTAAGATTTGCGTGTATTGGAATAATACTGTTGATTCTTAAACGGGCAGAAACAAACCATTTTATACTACACTTTGTAAGGAATGTTATTTTAAAAGAGCAACTGCTGAGTTTGTTGCTAGCTCTTCTCATCAGAATCTGCCTTCCAAGTAGGCGGTAGCTTTCTCTTATAATATCACAATGTTTATTTAATTAGACGTTTCATAAGAACGCGTAAGCGTCTATGTGAATAAATATAGTTTGAATTTGAAACTTAGCAGAATACACCAATAAAATAACGGTTATCCTCGTAGACAATTTATGTGGGATTTTATCTCTGCAACGCAGTACTTGTCGTCCACCAATGGTAAACTTGAAGGATGGAACTTAATAGTCTCTCGCATTTTTTAAAACTTTAGTTAATTGGTTCACCAAAAAAGCACAGATGGTGGTGGTATCATCCAGCATAATAAGTGAGTCTACTGGCATAATACGTTGTCGTACATACTACGATGTAACCAACACCACCTACTCCCATTAACTAAAAGAAGAAATATAGCGGATATTTCATACCTACTAAAAATAACCAAGGGTATGGTCGATTCCCCTTTGCTTCTCTCAAAAATAAATATTAACGTACCAGCGAGACCAACTAGGAGCAATTTATATCTTAAAATAAATCGAGTAAAAACGAATTTTAGAATAAGTGCTTTCTTTTGCAGAGCGGCTGAACAATTTAACTTCATATCAAAGCACAACCCAGATATAGACTTGTTTAACACGAAGCTGTCTGAAATCAATAGCGATTTTGCCAATAAGTTCTTTGGTTGTCCAACTCGCTAGCTATTCTTCTTTTCTTTTATTATTTTCTCTTTATTTGTATTCTTGTAAGAGTAATTATATTCGTGATTACTTTATTACTAACTGTATTATATATATGTGAAAACTAAAAATGTTATAGTTTTGCTAGTTGATTAAAAAAATAAAATGGAAAATAAAATAAATAAATGCCTTATAACTTACGGACTTAGGAACCTTCAAGAAACGAGCGTACTCCTGTCTCAAAGGCCGGTAACCCTCTTGTAACTACTTTAGTGTTGCAGGAGTCCATGGAAGGCAGTGATCGCTTAACGTCAGATGAGCCGCTTGCTCGTTAGCCTTCTTCTCCATAAAAGAACTAACGATTGGGATACAGGAATAGGGGAAGAACATGGAAACTGTTCACTAGTTATTTTAGATGTCTCAAAACGATAACACTTACTTGATTCCAACGCAGATAAAAGAGTTTCAGTAAATATGATCTTCTTTGCATTAACGCATCTTTTAGGCTAATTTATTCGCAGTGGGGGTTGTACTTTAGGTAAACTAGGCACGTGCGCGACATAATAAAGGGGACGACGGACAAAAGTTTTCGATGAAAAGACAAACTAAAGAAGTTTTTACAAAGGGGGGGGGGGGGCACCGATTAGGTGCTTACCTAGGTCGCCGTCAATATTTGATACGCCACTACTTCTTGGATTACATAAAAAAAAAGTTGAGAGAACCGGATGACTATCTCTACCCTACCTACTCTACTCTACCCTTTTCTTTTCCCTCCAAATCTTTAACCCGGAACCCATCCTGGCCAATAAACCTATTATATCTAATGTCCCAGATTAACAACGCAATTGCTACTTTCCCCATGTAGCACGTGAATAAGGGCGACAGGATCGCTTACTATCAGGTGAACCGTATGTTCGTTTGCTTCCTTTTCATAAAAAATGATGGATATCTAATAAAATATTCGTAACTCAAACAATGCAAAGTCTCAGCCTTGGATTAAAGCGAGTGTACAATTATAGTTTCGGAGGTCCCTTGGAGGCCACAGGCTGCCTTCAATCAACATGAGGTCATGGGTAATATTAAGTAACACTTATTAATAATTTCGCGGCAAATGAAAATGAGTCACTGGATTTCAACGTTAACGGCCAAATTAAGTCGACTAATGAAGGTCGTGGTCATTTCCTACTGACTTCAAACAACTTTACTTTCGCAGAAAATGACAAAAACCGAGAAACGCCTTAAAAATGTACTTTCGAAACGTAACTTCTACTTCTAGTAATCCGATTTTTATAAACCATTCCGGAAGAACAAATACCCTATAACATGAATAAATCATTTTTAAAATCGAGTCATAGATGGCGGAGATGCGCGTGAACGTACATAAAAAAACCTTAAGATTTGATTTGAGAAACTTCCTTAGTTTTTGAAGACGATTAAAAGGATTAGGTTTTCAATTCGATGGTATGTTTGCTGATTTTCCAGCAACTCATAAACCGATTTTCAACGTCAATGAAGAACTTTTATTTGAAAATATACAGCTACGAAGTGACCCAATACAATTTTTTATAAAAATCAATCCGATAGTTTCATTTTCACATCAAAATAACGTCACGAACCTTCACTTCTAAGGCGTTTAAAGTAGTTTCTTTTATTTTCTGTGAAAACGATTGTAAAATGCTTAGCTTTTTAGATACATTTATTTTAGATTTATCAACAACTTTGGATGAAGAGATATCGTTCTAAGTCTTATGACACAGTATGTCATATACTACCTGTCCCTTGCGGTTTCACCAGTGAGTGTTTTTTTTTTCATTGAAAAGAAGAAAAACGAGCAGACGGTTCACCTGACGGATATACACACGTTACATCCGGAGAGTCGCGAGTACGTTGTCAACCTGGGAAATTGGATACATTAGGTCTATTGAATAGGATGGTGTTATAATGAACGATTTGGAGGGGAAAGGGATGGGAAAAAAATAGGGCAGTCAACCTCTTTTTTTTAAAGAATAGGGTTTAACTCCTTGTTATAGTCATGAAATTTTTCTATTGCACAATAAAATGTCTGTTACTACAAATATTATGCAATACCTAAACACATACATAAAGATGAAGTTTTGAGTTTGTTTGTTTGTTTGGTAAAACACGCTAATCTCAAGAACTACTGGTCCGATTTAAATCATTATTTTACTATTGGATAGCCCATTAGTCGAAGAAGGCTTTAGGTTACACAACATCTCGCTATTTCCATTAGGAGCGGAGCATCGATGAAAAATGTCGCAGAAACGGGCAGAGCTTACGCAGGTAAAATCGGAGGAACCACTTAGTGTTCATTTGAAGTTACTGACCATTCCTCGCGGTTTTATCAAACCTTTCGTAATTAATAAAATGCTGCTCAGCGCCTATGTGTCATGGCGTGATGCTAGGTTGCCTAACTTAACTATCCCTTATTAATTTAGCTGTCATATTCAACAAGATTTTCCCATATTTAACATTTAGCAAAGTAAACCATCAGAAAAAAAAAGAGTTAGGACATCGGTAGCAAAAATGTTTTTGTTAGACATATCTACAATACATCTTGATAAAAATATATCTTTAAGTTTATGCTCGGACCACACTATATTTTATTTTCACTAATATTTGTTTGAACTTAAAACGAAAATGTAACTTAATCTTCAATAGAAACAAACACTTTTTTTGTATTTAGACTTAAACGTTGATTATAATCTCTACTTAAGCTTTATTACAATTTGAACAGCATAATTTCACGGCCGAAAATGAATTTCCAACGAAATATGTCGATAGTTTCCCAGCAAATGAAATCGATTGATTATTGCGTAGTTTCCGATAATCAAATAAGTTTTCGCATCATCAGTTTCACTAAGTAATATTAATGCAAAAACGTAACGCTGCTATCGTTAGTCTAATTGCTAATCTTCTCTTTTTTTCTCTAATATGAACAGGTTGATTGGCGAGTCACCTACGATATTAAAAGACAGCACTGGGTACTCGATTGTCATCATATTAATGTAATTTAGGGGAACAGTTTTAGCCCACGTTTTCCAATAAATGAATGAAGTGTACCGGTTGTGGTCAGCACGCGCGAGGTCGTCGACCCTACCCCGTCTTCCGTCTCACTCCAGCCACGACGTGTCCTCTGAGGTGAGCATGAACTACGTAATTAATTTTTTAACTTTATGCTAGTAATATCTCCAGTATGTGGGGAAAACTGTTCAAATAAAGTGAATATCTCGCAAACCATTGGCGAAAACCAACAACAAGGGGAGAAAGAAGCAGATTACAAATCTATACACAAATTATAGCGTTGCGTCGCTTTTCGCACTGTACTTGTGTATAAGTAGCCCCTTGTGTTTTTTGACCTAGAAGTAAGTATTTTTGGTCGTAAATCTTTACAAATGTTATAGTTTTGACTAAAGTTAGAGTATTGAAAGTTTTTATAGTTTTAATTGAACTTTGTAGAATATGACAGTATCATAAGTTTTTATAGAAATGTATTATCTTTCTCACCATCGACCGGTATGGACCTAGAAGGGGTTTGAGGACGATTGTAACACTTCTTGTGGGTATGGTTGAAACAGTTAATTTATTTATTTATCTCCAATGGTACGCCAAAGAAAAACAAAGAGAGGTCACGCTAACTTATCGACATACAAACAAGCTTTTGAAGATCTGATATCGGGACCTTCGCGGCGGCAGAAAAAAAATCCAAATCATTTATCTACACATAAGAGTGTATAAGTATATTAATTTCTTTTATTTACGCGAATACTCCACGTGGTTAAATAAAGCTTAGTTACGGATTTTATCGTGTTTATACATGCGCGGGAAGACTGTCTGTCACGTGTCCATGAACGCTGTAAATAGGGTTGCCAACCATACTGTTAAAAACAGTATTATAATTTTCTGTCCGTTTATACTTTTTACTGGTTTATAACAAAAAGCTATATAAAATACCGTTTTTGCATCAGCTAGTATTCAGAGATAAGCAAAGGATTTTAATGCAACTGTAAATAACTTGATTTTTTTTTTAATTTTTCATACTACTACTTAAATTGTGGAGAGGCTTATGAATGAAAAACCGCAAAAATGTTTTTTTAAGGTAAAAAATATTGTTTTATTTTATTAAACACTGTACATTTTATTTTTACGAAAGTAGTAAAAGTTGGATCGTAGGCGTAACTTGTTTTAACATCGGGAATTATTTAAACAATATAAAT
>JAOCPS010806058.1:0-19225 GCA_025505425.1 Graphium colonna
GACATCAAACACCTCAGTCCTACCCGTGACCATGAACGCTGTAAAGGGTTCGAAACGTCGGGTGTTAAAATTTAAAATATACTGCGATAAAATCCATAAAGATGTTAATTTAAAAATATGATTATTGTGCTAAAATTTACATTATACAAACTGATTACTTATTCGGTACTTTTTCCTTCCTAATTACGTTAAACAATTCAATACTTAAGGCGATGTTCTTTGAACAACCGATGATAATTATGGCCAACAATGCGGACGGCATTAACATTGTGGTTATTATTTTCTTAAATTTAATTTCAAGATAAGATTCAAAATAATTATTAAAATACAAAATTTTTCTATCGGGTAATGTTTAAATAGCGTGCGTTACGAGTAACTGGCGATCATAAGATTTAAAATAAATATAAAGTCCTCCTGACCGAATTACGGCCACGGCGACCAATGTAATCTGAGATTAGCCAACTGCGCAGGAGATATTATAGTGCATAAATGTATGCGCAAACACAGATGCACTCTCTGTTTCTTTACTCTCATAGCCCGATGGGACGGATATCCGACCCTACTGGAGAAAGATCAGGCGCAGGACCAACTTTTTAGATGCCCACCCGACGCATGGATAATCTTTCTTTTCGGGATATTGGGTGATGATCCCACATTGCAATAATCCAACCAAGAAACAAGAACACAATGTCATTGTCCCTCCGCGGGACTCGAACCCGCGACCTCCGGTTTACAAAGTAACGACCCATACCACTAAACCATGGAGGCGGTATCATAAGATATACAATCTCAAGAAGAACACATATTTTTTCAAAATTTTATTTGTTTTAAAAAATCGTTGCCAAGTTCGTTCATCGTACGACGCGATAGACCATCCAATACCATCGACACCACCTTGATGGTTGGCAGTCCACCTCTGTGCGTTTCCTTTATTTCCTGCCACGCACGACCTTCTTATGGAATGAATTGTCGCCAGCGGTATTTCCGGGCCGTCAGGAAAAGACCGTACTCCATCTCAAAGGCCGGCAACGCTCTTGTGACTCTGGTGTTTCAGGATTCCATGGGCGGCCGTGATCACTTCCATCAGGGGAGCCGATAGCTCATTTTCCTCCTTCTACATAAAAAGATTGAATGATTGTTAAATAATCTTTCATTTAAAGGATCTTTCATTTCCAAAAAAAATAGTAATTTAGTATAAAAAATTGTTCTACTTATCTGTTATTTTATTTAAAAAACTTTTTTGATTTCTTTTTAAAACTGTCTATGAAGAATGCTCTATCATATAATTTTTTTTTGAAATTGGTTCATAAAAAATGACAAAGATACGCGCAAAAATACATAAAACCAATGTTGTTATTTTTTAATTTAAAAGAAAAACTAATGAAACGATTTTCCTTTTAAATTTTATGGGCACATTCCGGAAGAATAGCCTATAAGAAAAAAAAAAGAATTTTTAAAGTCATGTCATGTCATGTCAAAGAAGAGACATGGGCGAACATAAATAAAACAAATTGTTTCTTCATAAAAAAATCATATATAAAATCGTGTTTGTAAAAGAACCTTTTCTTTAAAGGATCTGTCACTTCCAAAAAAAAAGTACTAATTTAGTACAAAAAATCGTTTTACTTTTTCCCCAAACACTGACATTAGTAATATAGACGCATGAAGTAAAGGTATTTTTCGTTTGCGAGACCTTTTTATTAGATGTTTTCTTGAACGTACAAGGAAACTTGTTTGATACAAGAATAGCGTCATGCTGGCGACATATGTTTGCTACAAGTGTGTACAGGCAGTACCTTCCGGACGACTGTAAAGGTAGAATTTTATTTTACCATATTAACAATTAAGCATCCATATTAAATAATTAAAATTAATATATAATATAAACAGGCTTCACAAAAAAGACGTAATTAATCTGCTTTTTTTTGTGATTCCTTTTGAGGTATATAAAATCCTGCTCGTCCATTTTTAATAATAATTAAGTTTGAATCACTATGCAGTGTAGTAAATATCTCGTGGATCATAATTTTTTTTTTCGTCCTTTTGTAAATTGTAAATCCTTGGACAGTGTATGATTAGTTTCTTAAGCCTTATACTCAATGTAAGTATGGGAATTGACATTATATTACATTTTACGAATATTTTTATTTTTTGGTTTACGCAAATTTTTAGGTTTATTTCATTTTGGATATAATACTGGCCATTACAAAACTTTTTTTAAATTCCGTAGTTTTCTTTTGAATGAAAATAACAAAATTTATTTTATGTACATTTGCCCGTATCTCCCTCATTTATATACTATTTTCAAAAAATTCTTTTTTATAGGACACTTTAACAATGGTCCTACAATTTTTTTTTACAAAAATCGTATTAGTAGTTTGTTTTCAAATCAAAATAACGTAAAAGATATGTTTCGAAAGTGCGTTTTTAAGGCGTTTGAAGTCGATTTTTTTATGGAAAGGAAGACAAACGAGCAGGTGTTTCACTGATGGTAAGTGATCCCCTCGCCCATCTGGAGAGTTGTGAGTGCGTTGTCAACCTGGGAAATTATATACCATAGATTTATTGGATAGGATAGGGTTGGGATTAAGGATTTGGAGGGGAAAGGAGTGGGAAAAGAAAAGGATAGACATGACCATCCGGCATCTCCAAAAGTCATGCATACTTTTTTTTATGCCGATTTTATAAAAGGCGGTGGTACTTCCCCGGGCGAGCACGGCCGTATAAGTGCAGAAAAAGCTGTGAATAGAAGTTATGCTCTACTACCAACGATTTTTGGAATTTTGTGTCAAAATAAACTTACTTTTTTATTCTTGATTGTTTTACCTTAAAATAAAAGTAACAAATGGATGCCCTAATGCTTTAAGGCATCCGCTCCTAGTCAATCTTTTATTATTTTGACATAAGTAAAAAAAAATATCATGGAGTATAATTTAATAATCTAGCTACAATAAGCATTGAAAAGTAAAATTATAGGAATAAAAAAATGAATAATGATCCGAAGAAAACTTTCGTTTCTATTGTGATGTTGAGGAAATTTTTGTTCGAGAATCTTCTTTTAGGTTAAACATGGTCCCTCACAAATTATTGGTGTGAGCCCTTGCTCAGAGGGTATAAATGGAATAGGGTATAAATGGTGTAGGATAAAAATAGTGTAGGGTATATAAAGGTGGAGGGTATAAATGATTCAGTGGTAAATGACTGGTTCAGTGGTAGAAGTTTAATTGTATTGTGAAATTGGAATTTTATTATAGATTCGTACATCTTGCTCCATGAACGACTTTTTACCTAACTACTTGTAGACGAATCTAGAGTGATTAGTTTGTCCTTATTTTCAGTATTTAATTTGTGTCTGTGGAGCTATTTAGGAAGTTAGCTTAAATATTTTGTCTGATATACAGAATGTTACAATAAATGTATTGGGAACAGTGAGTGAATTATTCTCTTTAAAAGTATCTCGTAAAGTATCCCTAGCTCCAAATTTGTTAATTTCTTGAATGACTCGTTTCTGCAAAATTAATATAGAATTTACTACGGCTGTATTACCTTAGAACAGAATTATATACGAATATATGTTGTGGAAATAACTAAAATAAACAAGTCATACAGTATCAAGCTGCTAATCGGGAAAACAGTGGAGCTCAGTCTATTTGCTAGAGTTGATAAATGGGGGCTCCACTGGACCAAAACAACGGAAGCAGCAAGATTTAGAGGCACATTATTCCATATAAAACTTAAACTCTTTCTTGTTACTTTTGATTTTTTTTAAACATTTCATAATAAATTATTCGTGATAAGCTAGTGGAGTATATGCAAAAGTGCCTTAACCTATCTAATTTGCCTAATCTCATAAATAAGCGAGGTGTCGTCAGCAAATAACACAATTTAATAAAAATAAAAGAAGGTATTTATATACACCAAAATAGAAATGGGTCCAAAATTTATCCCTTCGGAAAACTCACCCTGGTGAATGACTCCGAGGAATTACTATTATTTATAGCTACTTTTTCAATTTTGTTACTAAGATAAGAGCCGAAGATATTATGGGCGGCGCAACGAATGGCGCAATCATTTGAGCTTGAGCAAGAGGGTTCTATGGTCTACATAATCGAAGGCTTTTGACAAGTCACAAAAAATACCGATTGGGTTTTGCGAGTTTTCTTGAGATTTATAAATATATTTTAGAAGCGACACCCGCGTCTGTTGAGATATAGTTGCACGGCCAACATAAAAATAGGTTATTTTTTTAATATTTACCTTTAACATTCAGCTTCGTTTGATTTATAAACGATTTAGATTAAAACTTTTACGGAGTACAACTGTTCTTACCCCCGAAAGATGGGTCTTGGTTTTATTTGCTTTAAAAAATGTCCACGTTCAAAAAGTGTATTTAAATAATTATAATGTGCATAAGATAACGATGGAAATTTTTTTTCGGTTAACTTGTAGTGATGCTACTTAAGTCCCGATTTCTTTTTTCTGTGCTACAAATAACAATTTTGGATGCATTTGTGCATTATGATCTAATTTGTAACTATCTAATTTTTTATAAGATTGGCCGCTGTTTTCGAAATTCAGGAGCGTGTTATTATAATATACATTTATATAACATAATAACAAGCAAGGCTATTTAATTGTATTAAAATATACGAAAGAAAAATTTACCATTGGTTTAAAGTTATGAATATTTTAAGACAATGGTAAATTTTAAAATAAATTATGAACAATAAATAGTAATTCACGAAACGAGGAATAAGAATTTTTATATTTTTTTAGTTACGAAATTAAATAAAAAAGGTGTGAATTGTATAATACTTAGGCTCTGTCCATTATTTAGCGGAACTAAATACCAATTTGCATAACGTGTATTTTTCCACGTATTCTTAATTTGAGACCACAATGCAATCTTCTTCGAGTGACAAAAGTAACATTCAAACAAAATGTATGTTTATACAAATTTTAAGTTGTTCATCATTACATATGTTAAGGATATTATTAAAACATTGGTAAAGTGTCACAGTATTGAATTCGGTTTCACTCAGAACTGAAGTGTCTGTATTATTCACAAATGTATCTTTCATATCGGAGAGTTTGTATATATGGAGGTTGTGTTTGCCAAACAGCTTTGAGAACCTCAGTTAGTGAGGCGAACTTGAGTTCGATTCCCGATGTCAGCACCAATGAAATTGTCAATTTTCTAATTGCAATTTCAGGCACTGATTTACCACGTGCTCTGCAGCGAAGGAAAATATCGTGAGGAAAACTAAGAAAGGAAGTCTAAGAAATAATATTTCTGATATGTGAAGTCCTGCCAAACCGCCCATGTAGTATGTCCTGTATACTGATGGGCAAAGGCCTCCTCTGTTTAGAGGAGGCCTTTGCCCATCAGTGGGACAATTTAAAAATAGGCTGTGACTTTACTTTTCTTTAACTTTAAACAGCTTCGAAATTAATCATAATAACTTTTTTTACCTGATTCATATTAAACAAGTTATGTTAGATTAGAATAGAAGTCATTTATTCGCATTATCACATGGTATATGATACATGGAAATCATTAAATGCTACAGAGAACTCATGTTTACCGGATTTGGCATGCGAAATCTAATGCTTTAATTAGTGATAAAAAAATAAATAAATTCATTACATAAATGCTACAGTTCAAAGAGCAATCCTAGTTGAATAAATTAACGAAATAATGTTTTATAAAAGATCATATTACAAAAAAAATATTCATATTGGATTAAATGTCGAAGTAAGAATAAAAAGTCCGTAAACTTTAAAACCACTTATGTCTTTAAACATCCACCAAGCAAGAAACGAAAACTATATAATTTAATCATTTACACAAACTAATGTCATAAACTGAGTTTGCTGTCAGCCAATCTTCAGATCCCGTTTAAACTTGTGTATATTATTTTCTAATTTAAAATCTCTGGACAGTTTATTATAAATACTTATGCTCAGAAGCTTAACAGAGTTATTTTCTAAGTGTTACGTGACGCTAATGTTCCCAACATTAGCTAGACCTTTAATTTAGTGCCATTGTATGCAATGTTGCGTGTTAAGGATCTGCTCACAAGGCAACCCACCACAGCACTTCCTTACTTACGCCAAACCGGTTTATCAGCCGTAAACAAAGTGAGAGTTCACTATGTAGATAGATAGATGTAGAGCATAAAAAGTGAATTATCACTTTTTATGCTCGTTATTTGCAATATACTTGTTGTATGTTACCAGCGGTTTCATTCGCTTTATCATTTATTCCTAGAGATTGTAGCGTGATAATCCTTTATAAGTATGTCTTTATTGTGCTAATTTGGTTTTTATTCCATTTTACTCAAATAAATTACCGCGTCAATAACACACTCTTCAGCTTTGTGATATTATAAGTGAAGTTACAAATAAATTGATCGATGACCGGTTCACGCAGTTTCTAAGACGCTGGCAGCGGTGTCGCAGGTCGTGTGTTCGATTCCCACCCGGAGCAAATATTTGTATGACCAACAAATAGTTGTTTCGGATTTGGGTGTGTGTCCATGTGTAATATATGTTTTTAAATTGCCCTTCTAACACGACGTAGATCTTATCATAAGGAAAGCGGTTTTTAAAACAAAAAAAAAATATTTTATTTGTTTAATAAATGCTTTTTTTATGGAAAGGAAGACAAACGAGCAGACGGCTCACCTGATGGTAAGCGATCCCGGAGCAAAATCCGGATAGTCGTGATTTCGTTTTTTTACCAGAGAAATGGGATATAAAAGGTTTATTGGATAAGATGGGGTCGAGATAAGGATTTAGAGGGGAAAAGGAAAGAGAATGAAGAGAAAAGACATGGCCATCTGGCATTGCAAAAAGTCATGCATACTTTACCTGATAAATGTTAAAACGTTTAGTTCGTAGTGCTTTGCAAATAAATAAGTGCGCAACAAAGTAGAATACAAATAAATTCTAGATAGGTTAGTGTCTTTGTATAAAAAGTACATTTGTAGTTTTATTACTTGAATTAACGAGAGTACAGACCTAAAGTTAAAATTTGGCAAAGAAAAGATTGCAGTAATAAAAATTCCCTTTTGTTTACGAAAACTTGGGGTTATAAGATTGTTCCCATTTCGAGTATTGATTATTTGTAGTACTGAAGTAGTACTGAAGTATTGAATAAACATTTTGACGGACAAATATGGGGATCAACCGAAGACTTGAACCTAACTTAATTTCCAAAAATACCGTGAAATCCGAGATAATGTTCTGTTTTTATTAGAAAGGGCAAATTGAATATATATCCTTTCATTTGTTTTATTACGAGATAGTTATAATGAATTAACAGAATATTAACCGTCTTCAAAAAAGAAGGAAGGTTCTCAATTCGAATGTTCATATCTTTAGGTATGTACGTTCGCGAATTTCCTTTTTTAGCGCACACTTTTAAGGCGTGTAAAGTCGGGTTTTGTATTTTCTGTGACAATAAACTAGTATGGAACATTTCAATCTTCAATTCATCATAATGTATCACAATTCCATCAATTTTAAAATAAGAGAAGTATTATAAGTAAATATTACAGTATTATAGAAGTCACGTAAAAGGGAAATAATTAATACGAACTAGAAACAGGAAAGGGTCTAAAAAAGAACCTTGTGGAACACCCGTATTCAAGGTCCAGAAGATTACATTATTTATAACAATTTTCTAAATCCTTTCACTGAGGTAAGAGGGAATGAGATCAATACCTATGCTATGGATACCATAATGATTAAACTTTGAAAACCACAGGATACGTTCGAGGAGCCCGATTCCCGCATCGGGCCACATTGTACCTTTAGTACTCGTAAATCGATACTGCTTAGGGTAAAAAATAATATTTTGTTATCATATTAATTTGAATTTTATAAAGGTTCTGGTGAAATGGAAGAAAGATATTCTCACTTTCAAATTCAGGTTTCAGGAACTTATTTTGTTCGCGAGAAATATTATTTTTAATTTTATCACTGCCGATAGAAGTTCCATAAAATAGCTTGCATTCAATTCTCATAGGATTTGATTGATCTAGAACTGTTAACAGTTTATTTATTTGTAGCAACACAAAGCAGAACAACAACATTTTTAGATATAAACATAAGATATATTGTTACTACAATCAGTTGTCATCCAAAATATGTTATGACAGCAAGCTAAACATATGACGTTAGTTAATAGAATCAGGCGTTACTTTGCGGAAGTCCATTGTATACAATTCTGTAAGACTAACAACCCGCAAGCAAATATGTGTTACCCTCACACTCTAGCAACCTGTAACAAACTGCATGCTGGTGAGGGATTCTGCATGGTCCTGCTAACATTATCGCTTGGTGGTCGTTTTGTTTCCATGATCGTGCACGAGAGCGCACGTACAAGCAGCATGGGAAGGGAGGGAGGTGCCTTACGCATGCTTATGCGTGCGCTCACATATTTGCTTGCAGGTTGTTAGGGGATTTTTTCGCGGAATATTGCTAATTGCTTTTTAGATGCTGCCTTTGTTGTTAGCGTCAGCTGTTCTCTCGTTTTATGGATTTACTTGGATGGTGGAAAGTAAAATACTATTGGTCACGAAAGGAGATAAAATGTCTTATAGAATTGTATACATAGGAAGTTAATTAAAAACAGAAAAAAATATTGATGGTACGTTACAAAAAACACAAGTAGAGTTTATAATAAATAAGTAATAATGAATCTGCTTACGTATAGGAATAGGATACAAAAAGTAGGTAATAAAAATGTCACAAGTTCAAACCACATAAACCAACTTTTCGTCTCTTTTTAAAAATTTCCAGATCGTCACCCAATATATCGGGCTTGAGATTTTTTATTACTAAACCTGTATAATTACTGCAAGCCTAGACAGAGGTTTGTTATATGTTACTTTAGCATCATGAGTTGGGACGTAAAACAACTCGCGCTTTCTTAAATTCTTTTGTCGTTTGGTTTTTAAGTAATTTTTTTGAGTTTTATTTTAGCATGTCAACCAGTACCCTTCGATGTTGCAGGGTGCTAATATATGTGTAAGGAGATGTGCTTATTTTAATAATAAGCAAATTTCCCTATTTATGCATAAGCCTGCAGGGAACGTCTCAATCCAAACTCTAAAAGTTAATGCCCAAACTTGGTACTAAGAATTCTCTTGCATCAAGTTCAAAATTATATAGTTATTATTTTCATATTTTTTTAAGACTTTATGGAGGCTTTATGTATTTGATTTTAAGCGTGTAATTTCATTTAAAATGTAAAGTTATGAATTTCGCTTTACCTGCATGACGTTTGCGCAATCTGTCATCGTGATGTAGAATGCAACAGAAGCTATTCTATGAATCAATTTTTCCGAATTTATCAAATATCTCCAAAACCCGGGGTATTTTTTACCAAAATAACTTCTTTAGCAGTTAATATAACAAGTCTAGCCTCCAAAAAACATGTTTGAACTTGATACAACTTGGTACGGTTTGCAATATAAAAATGGGCATTCTTTTGTTTATGTGACGGAGATTAGTTTAAAATATAATATTTGTTTCATCGATATGATTGCAACATTTGACCTTTTCAGATGCTGCCTTTGTTGTTAGCGTCAGCTGTTTTCTGCATGGTTTTATGGATTTACTTACGATGGTTGAAAGTAAAATGCTACTGGTCACGAAAGGGGATCAAATTTCTTCAGCCTAATCCAGTTGTGGGCAATCTGACCTTCTTTTTACGTTATGATATGGTAAGGGTAACAATGCTTTAAAGCTTCTTTCGCAGTTTTACCATTAGTTAGTTTGTAGTTGTTTTTAACTGTTGTTGTTAAGCTTACTTCCGAGACGTCGTGAAGTTTGCAACGGGCTATATTGACTTGTGTTATCTACTTAGTTCTGAAAGATTGCGTGATGCTAATAAACCTTTTTTTATATGGAAAGGGAGACACACGAATATACAATTCGCCTGATGATAAGTGATCCCGTGGCCCATAGACATTCGCAATATCCGGAGAGTCGCTAGTACGTTGTCGACCTGGAAAATTTGATAGAATAGTTTTATTGGATAGAATGGGGTCGGGGTTAAGGACTTGGAGGGGATAGGAGTGGTAAAAGAGAAGGGTAGACATGGCCATCCAGCACCCCCAAAAGGGCGGTGGTACTTCCCCGGGTGAGCGCGGCCGTAAAAGTGCAGCAAAAGTTGTGAAAATATGTTATGCTCTACCACCTCAAAAATGTTTACTTATTCTTTTGTTTAGCTTTTGTTGCCTCAATTTGTTCAGAACAATTGTTGATTGAAATAGCTTTTTAATGACATTTGTGAACATTTATCTTCACAGAACGCATGGTTGAGAGAGATACATCAAAGGAGTAAATCACCATACATAGGCATCTGGTTGTTTTGGAGACCAGCCCTCGTAGTCAACTGTCCGGAGATTGGAAGGAGAGTTTTAATAAAAGACGCTGCCTTGTTTAGGGATAAACTTGTTACATCAAGTTCTGCTGATCCAATCGGAAAATATAATTTATTCACAGTCAAGGTATCTATATATGTACTAACTTATTTATATATTATAGAGCGTAACATCCATTCACAGCTTTTGCTGCACTTCTACGGTCGCGCTCGCCCGGGGATGTAATATCGCCCTTTATAAAGTCGGCATAAAATAAAGTATGCATGACTTTTGGGGATGCCGGATGGCCGTGTCTACCCTTTTTTTCCCACTCTTTTCCCTTCCAAATCCTTAATGTCTACCCATCCTATCTGATAAACCTATTCTATCCAATTTCCCAGGTTGATAACGCACTCGTCACTCAATGTTGCGAGTGTCTATGGGCAACGGGATCGCTTACCATCAGGTGAACCGTCTGCTCGTTTGTCGTCCTTTCTATAAACGAAACGAAACGGATACAGGCTGACTGGCGAATCACCTTCAATGTTCAAGGACGTTATATGTAGGGATCATATATGAAAAATAAAAAAAATATGGTATGGGCGCTTGCTTAACAAACCGGAGGTCGCGGATTCGAACCCCGCGGGGGGGCAACGACTTTGTGTTGTTGTTTCTTGGTTGGGTTAGGGCAATACGGGCTGATCGCCCGATTGCCTGAAGAGAGAGATGATCCATGCGTCGGATGGGCATGTAAAAAGTCGGTCCCGGTTGCCAAGAACATCTTTGGCAGTCGTTATAGACAACTAATCCATTCTTCGAATTCAGTTTATCCCTTTGGGTCGCGGAGGTCGGATGCCAGTCGCTCCGCGTAAAATCTGAAATTCAGGTAATATTTGGGTGGATTAGAAGCCGACCACAAGTAACTTGGGAAAAGGCTAGGAGGAAGATATTTATGTAAATATCGGCGGCAGGTGACGGACGAGGGCGTGCGGCTGGTGTCGCGCTCGGGCAGCGGCTGGCAGCTGGCTGCGCAGTGGCGCGTGGGCGGCGCCCGCGGGCTCTCGGTGGTGGCGTGCGCCGAGGCGCGGGCCGTGGCGGCGGCGGGGCAGCGGCTCTACCTGCTGGCCATCGGGGACGCCCGGCTGGACCTCATCGCGTGAGTCTCGCTCATGTACCACATTTGAGTACACCCGGTCACCGGCCAGTCACTAACGACAATAAAAGGGAGCACTCTGCACTCGCTTTTCATCATAAAATTTGGGGCATAGTAATAAACAGCGTTGATACTCTGATTTCTTCCATCTCACGGCGGCCTGGTGTCTGGTGGGACGGACATGAATAAAATAATTAATCACTCAACTTTACATTTTGTTTACTCAGTGGTAAATATGAATATTTATTTCTAAGACTTACTCGAATATTTGACTTACTTCAACTTTCACCATGAAAGCTGTAAAGGGCTCGAAACGGGGAAAAAATTTAAAAATAAACCGCGATGAAATCCGTAAAGTTGTTTAATTTAAAATAAATATTTATGGCGGGGAACAGGCCTTGCTGGGGGTCGGCCTGTGGACGGATATATCGGTGAGGGTGCTACGCCTGCCGGATCCGTAAAGTTGTTTAATTTAAAATAAATATTTATTTTAGACATATATAAAGTGACTCCTTACAAACCCCCTTATATTGGGTGTGTTGCAAGGGAGAGGCGGGAATCAGTGATAGAAGCAAATATCTTACAGTATAGAATTATATCATGATTAACCTTAGCTAGTTCCATGTAATTTTCCACCATTTTTGCTACTTTTCTTGTATTTGCTCCACTGCTATTAGTTATAACATGATGTTATACAGCCTAAAACCTTCCTTCCAACTCTAAAAGAATTTTGTGATTTCATCGGGTAGTTCCTAAGATAAGCATTTACAAACTATCAAACAAATTCTTTTAGCATTATAACATTAGTACAGTTGTAACAGAAAGGGTCATAATAAATGTTTAGGACAAAATATTCTAAAATTGATTGTACTTACTTATAAACAGATAGTAATCAAAAAGAAAAATATTTATACAACTTTTTTTTATGACTTAAATAAATATTTTGAATGCGGCACAAAACTATGAATGCATGCAATCTATTTTACTGATCGTCACAAATTTAAAATATAACAGATCAAGATCTTTTAAAATAAACATATACACTCACAGTCACTTAATATATCTTTTCTAATATTGTTTTTATTCTTGAAAATATTAATTGGCATAGAAAAAAATTCTGATAGACATAAATTTAGTACTGGAAACAAGGACAATCTTACTACCGCAAGCTTCTACAAAAGACGAATTAATCATTCATGGGCCAAGGTATACGCATGTATAATAAAATCCCACCATCTGTACCGAACCTACCATTAGTGCAAAATTAAAAAATACTCTTCGGCATAAAGCTTATTATACCGTCACAGAATATTTTGCCGATTTAAATGCGTAGGATTAATAATGTTGATATTTAATTAGGCCATACGTAACAATTGTTATACAGATAATTGTAAACCAACATCATTTTGAAAGAGTAACTGCCTTGTAGCTCTTGTGGTAGCTTTGAACCTTAATAAGTTTAGTTAGTTTCTACTTAAAACTAGAGTTAAATATGTGTGTGTGTATATTATTTACACAGTATATGTTCATTAAAAAGAAGGTAGGCACTAGTACACTTTCCTGTGAGACTCCGTACACAATGTCTAGTCACTTTCTTAAGTATTTTTCTATTTTTTCTTTTGGTTGCGGTCATATAGATAGTCAGTAAATAGTTTTAAAGGAATCCCGCGTATACCAATGCCTTCCAGTCTGCGTATAAGAATTGGAACATATACCATGTCAAAAGCTTTATTGAGATCTAAAACACCAATGAATATTTATTTTTACTTTCTAGTTTATCTACTATATTTGTAACATTAACTAACTAACTAAAGTTTAATCTAGCTAAGTTTGGTAGCTCTGAACATTAATATAAAATTTTAAATTGTAATAGGTTCCAATACCAATGTAAATTTTTTAAGTTACATAAGAATGCATAGACGTCTATGTTAATAAAGATATTTTGAATTTAACGCTAATCAATTTTAGGAAATAAAAAAAATAACATTGGTCAAGTAAGTTTATTATTGGACTTACGCAGAGTATGACACTATTTGTAACAGAAAAAGGAGATGGTTCTCAATTTGAATAGTTCTAGATATTTTCAGTTTGTTTACACGTTTTTCCGTTATTTATAAATAAATATTAAAAATTATTTTTATCTGAAAGGATATATTTCCGAAATTGTCCCATAAAGGTTTTAATAAAAATCTGTTCAGTATTAACTTTGACACTATTACCAATAAGAGTGGAGCAATGAATGAAAAATGTCGCATGCCGTAGCTTGTCATGAATAAGGCCATTATTCACTTTATTCCAGCGAGGTGTGCATGGAGGAGGAGGTGGCCTGCCTCGACCTGGGCCCTGGCGGGGAACAGGCCTTGCTGGGGGTCGGCCTGTGGACGGATATATCGGTGAGGGTGCTACGCCTGCCGGATCTGCGGCAGTTACATGCCGAGAAGTTGTCTGGAGGTGGGTTGGTATTTATTTTCCTTCATAATAGTAATGTTCCGGACGAATTCTGGTCACAGCAGAATCTTCTCATATATCAACCAATGGAGCTTTAATAATTGCTGTTTGGTAAGCGAGTACATGATCGCCCTTGATATTAAGTGATATCCATCGCCAATTGATTTTCGATAATCCAAGACTTGTAGTTTAGAAAAGAGTACATAAGTAAGAAGAGGTAAGCAAATAAAGGGCTAAAGGCAGCCATCCGACAATGCCACAAGCCAACCATGCTTAATTTACTATAATGTTTTAAGAACCATGGATCTTATCAAATTTGTAGATAAAAAATGTTTCCGCACTAATCAATCATTCCATTTCAGAAATCATCCCCCGTTCCCTCCTCATCAGCGAATTAGAAGGCGTGTGCTACCTCCTTTGCGCTCTCGGGGACGGGTCCATGTTCTACTTCACCCTGGATCGGGAGACGGGTGCACTCAGCAACAAGAAGAGGGTCACACTGGGAACACAACCTACAGTACTGAGGAGTTTCAGGTTGATTATTTGTTTATATTATGATGTAAGTGTAAGGAAAAAGAATCTGATTGCCGTGGGAACAGTAGATTAGGTTTAAAGTTGTCTATAACATTTATCTCTGAAGCAAGAATTGAAAAATCAATTCAACAGTGCATCGGATTGCTCATGCACAGTATTCAAGCTAAATATGCTCTTGTGGAAAAGATTGTAGCCTAAAATAATAAGCGAGACACAAAATCTTAAAATAAGACAAGAAATTACAACAGATTTTTTAATTCAGTGTGTCTGCATACTGTATAGGGTCTGTATAGCATTAGTGTTGATGTGATTATAAGTCACATTTGTTCGGTAACTAAATATAATGCGGTGTATAAAAATCATTTATGAAAAGTGAAACTGCGGAGTTCAAGTAATAGATAAATAAATAATCATCTATTCACAGATCATTATCAACAACAAATATATTTGCTTGTTCGGACCGACCAACTGTGATCTTCTCATCCAATCACAAGCTGGTGTTCTCCAACGTGAACCTCAAGGAGGTGACGCACATGTGCTCGCTCAACGCGCAAGCCTACCCCGACAGGTGAGCCAAAGGAGTCTCACTCTTATTTGTATTGAAATAAAGACCTATAACTTATTTAAATTTAATTAAAAGGACAATGCCAATTTTTATATGGCATACCGTACCAACTTGCATCAAATTCGAACAGTGCTTTTGGAGACTAGGCTTATTATTTTAAAACGTACAGAAGTTCTTTTCGTATGAAAACCAGGGTTTCGGAGGTATTTCATAAAATCGAAAAATCAATTCATAGAAAATAGTTTCTATTGCATTCTTCATCTCTATGGCAGATGTGTAAAAGTTATGTATGTAAAACAAATTTCATATCCATTGAAATTTAATTCCGTGTTCAAATCAAATCAAATCCATGATGCATAATGTCGTAAGAAATCATGAAAATAATTACTATATAATTTTGATCTTGATGCATAAGAATTTTTGGTATCACTTTTCAACATAAACCAAATATGTACATAAACAAAGATTGAATATTAACTTCATAATTTTTCCTCATTATCAAATATCTATATTGATACATGTTTGTTATTTACAGTTTAGCGCTGGCAACAGACAGCACGGTCACAATTGGAACCATAGACGAAATACAGAAGTTGCACATAAGGACAGTCCCATTGGGTGAGACGCCTAGGCGGATTGCCTATCAGGAAGCATCACAGGTTATCATTCAACTTACTTATTTGGGTTAATTTTAAAGTAATCTAATATAAACATAACATTATAAGAATAATTGTTAAGGATTGACAGAAGAAAACAATGTGTTATTTTTGAATAAAATAACAATATTTATTTTGCGAAGCGAGAGTATGTGAAGGGATGATATATGAAGACTAAAAATATTAAACAGAAATATTAATTTACTGAGTAAACGTGTTTGGAAGTTCAAGAATCACTTATGTAATGCTTGGTGTAACGCCATATGATGTTGCATCCACGCTTCATTTATTTATTGTATAATTTGGTCAAAAAGTATACATTTAATTTTATTAAATAAATATAATGATGCTGTTCTTTAATATCAAAAGTGACTAACCTCTAACCTTGTACATAAATAAAAATCACAGTGTGGTTGAGTATGCTGGTGGAGAAGAGTTATGACGCCATTTCCCTTTATATTATTTGAATTGAAAAATGATATGGCTATGATATATTTTTTTTAAAAAGAAATGATTGTAACAGAGTAAATTGTTTACCTGATTTTAAGTGATCTTATTGTCCTTAGACACATAATATCCAAAGTGCTACATGTGTGTTGTCAGCATAGAAAATTGGATAGGATTTGCCAGTAAATATAAAAGAAAGAGGGAAAAGGATGTAAAAATGGATGATCAACTTCCAAAAATCATGCATATTTTATTTTACGGGGCTTTTAATATTGGGCAAGTGGCCTTATAAGTTTGAAAACTATATCACCTAAGACTTTACCACCAATAATTGAAACACTTCCTTTTTCTCCAAGTATTTGATATAATCACATGCAAATATAAAAGCGAAACCTAGTAAAACTTCTTCATTCAGACATTCTTCTTGCTCACAATAGGAATAGACAAAATTGAGTGATTGTGAGAAAAAAGTTCGATTCCAACATAAAGTCAAAGTTCTTTTTGTACGCGACCACGTTAAGTCGTGTCGAACACATGCGTTACATGCAAACACGTGGTTTCCAGACGTTCGGCGTGATCACGATGCGCATCGACAAGGTGGAGTGGGCGGGAGGCGCGGGCACGGCGGTGGCGGCGCGCGCCTGCGCCTCCACCAACGCCAACGCCTCTAGCGGCGCCCCGCCGCAGCCGCCCAAGCACGCGCCCAGCGCCCTGGACCTGGAGATCCACAACCTGCTCGTGCTGGACCATCACACTTTCGAAGGTGGGTATTCCATTCGATTTCTTGGTTGGATTAGGGCAATTTGGGCTCATCACCCGATTGCCCGTAAAAAAAATGCATGCGTCGGATGGGCATGTAAAAAGTCGGTCCTACGCCTGATCTCTCTCAGGTCACGTCGGACTGATATTCGTCCCATCGAGCTATGAGAGTAAAGGAACGGAGAATGCTATTTCTGATATTTGGATATGAGGGGGTAAAGATGGTACTTTTGTGCACTATAATATCTCCTGCACAGTTGGCTAATTTCAGATTAGATTGGCCGCCGTGGCCGTAATTCGTGCAGGAGGACTTTATTTATTTGTACAAACTGGTAGTAATAGTAACTTATTCATCTCAATAGTTAATCGATATTAATAATCTATATTTCTAATTTCTTTAGTTCTCCACGCGCACCAGCTGATGACAAGCGAGTTCGCAATGTCTCTGGTCTCGTGCAAACTGGGTGATGACCCGAACCATTACTACGCAGTGGGCACCGCCATACTTAATCCGGAGGAGTCGGAACCCAAACAGGTATCTTAAAACATATATCTACTTATATAAAAATGGCAAAAATATTTTACTAAAAAAACTTGTCTTGTCTTTATGGAATTGTCGTACCCAATTTATGAGAAAGATTTCAGATTATATAAGATCCTCTTTATAAGTGCTGGATAAACCATTAGTATGCAACTGCCTAGGAGCCCCGGGTACCGAGAAAAAAAATAAAAAATTTCCAGTGAATTAAAATTTCATCTAAAAAATGAAAAACAAAATTCTGTGAAGACATGTATAAAAAAGTACAAAAGGTAGAAAGAGTGTGTTTCAGAATCTAAAAAAGCGTAAAGGGGCTCTGAAAATTGCTATGCCTTGGGGCTCAGACATGGTTAATGCGGCACTGCTCTCTATGGTTTCTAGGAGCCAAGCAGTAATTTAATTATATTACTAAATCAACAGCGGTACTCAGCTGCTGTATTGGTAGTCAATGTGCACGATATTATTCAAATGCTCAGAAAATATTACTGCGCATAAGTAGTTTTGTTTTCTTCCTTAAATCGTTATCATTTATACATTTTTAATAAAAAAAAATTAAAAAATAATAAGGTCAAAATTATGCCTATGCCGCTATTAACATGAATCTATAGTACAAGTAATGCTTGTTTCAATATTGAATTAAACTGAAAATAAAAATTGAATTAAATAAAAAATTTAAACATGACATCATAAGAATATCCAATTTAAAAAAGAATAGTTTTATTGTTTTTGCTATTGTAGGGCAGGATACTATTGTTCCACTGGTCGGAGGGGAGACTGGCGCAGGTCGCCGAGAAGGAAATAAAGGGAGGCTGTTACACTCTAGTCGAATTCAATGGGAAATTGCTCGCCTCCATCAACAGCACGGTGAGAATATCTTCTTGTATTTAATTTTTTTTTTTTTTTTTGAGAAATTGAAAAGTGGACTGAAAAGCTAGGTAAAAAAATTCTTGATAATTGAACGTTGCAAACGATGCTTTAGGTTCTTTTCCATACATGAAGTTAAGAATTTATTTAAAAAAAATAATTAGTAAGTACAGCTTAAAAGTTAATATATGTTTCGACTTAAATATTTAAGTCTTTATCCATTAAACATTAATCAGGAAATTTGTTTTCAAGTTATCATTACTTTTTTCTTATTTTTGTTTATTAATTTCATAGTGTCATGTCCTTTCCATGAAAGTATAATTTTTTTTGTGCAGTCTAGAAGTTTTCTTATTTTTATTTTCTGTACGGCTGACATTGCATAGTATGTAAAATTTTATGATTATCTGTTTAGCAGGTGGAGGATAAGATACCAGTATAAACATTTGTGTATGATATAAATTGTGCTGCTGTTTTTGTCCCAAATAAAGAAAGAGAAAAAAACCATGAGTGTGACAACCTTACTTCGGCATTTTTATAGTAGAAAAAAAATTCAATAAATAATTGTTTTTCCAGGTCCGTCTTTTCGAATGGACTTCTGAGAAGGAGTTGCGCCTGGAGTGCAGCCATTTCAACAATATAGTCGCTCTGTATTTAAAAGTCAAGGGCGACTTCATATTGGTCGGCGATTTGATGCGATCCATGTCGCTTCTGCAGTATAAACAGGTGAGATTTTTTAACTACAGGCCCCACAGTTGGATGTTTTTTTTTTATGGAAAGGAAGACAAACGAGCAGTCGGTTCACCTAATAGTAAGTGATCCCGTCGCCCATGGACACACGCAACATCCGGAGAGTTGCGAGTGCGTTGTCAACCTGGGAAATCGGAT
>JAOCPS010806059.1:0-10158 GCA_025505425.1 Graphium colonna
GAGAAGGAGGCAAACGAGCAGGCAGCTCACCTGATGTTAAGTGATCACCGCCGCCCATGGACTCCCGCAACACCAGAAGAGTTACAAGAGCGTTGTAGCGTAACAACGTTACAAATATCTAGCGATATTTCTTTAATACGCGAATTAACACGAGTGATTTTTAAAAAAATTACGTAAAAAGGATGAATGTCGACTATCAAGATATCTCTAGTTATAATAATTACTTGCTACAGTCTAACCACAGATCCATTCTTCGTAATAAAAGTAGCCACTATATGTCAAAGCAGCTCTAATATTAATTGGATTTCACCAAATTTTTGTGTAGCCTTTTTACCACCGAATTTTAGAGACCCGAAGTTTATAAGTAAAAAGAAATTTACTATGAGAATTATTCATAGAATGCATAAGAATTTAGAGACGCTAGATAGTATTATGAAATTTCACGGCCCGAAAAGAAACTTTATATATTAGGTTGAATTTATGTAAAATCGTTCAAAACTTTGACTCTCTACTGTGACTATTGTGTTTGATATGTCGTGGTTTTTGTCTCTAGCATGGTAAAAATAGAGGAAAAATTAAAATTAGTTGGTAAATCTTTAAAAAATAAAATACTTAACAAACAAAAGGTCATCTGCTTTTCGAGTTAAAACCCGTTTAAATAGCTATATGTCACTTATCATGATCATACTCGTACTAAGGTCAGGCATGCTAAGTTAAAAAAATGAGATAGTAATCGTTCAACTTTTTGTATCAGTAATTTGTGATTGCATTTAAATGCAAGTAAACATGTATATTTAATTTTTTAACTTAGTATGTCTGACTAAATAGATCCGAATGCCGTTTTTTACGGTATAGCAATCCGGCCACACATAGTACGAATTCAGTCAATTGTAATCCTTTTTTAAGTATTTGCAATGAAGTTTTAATAAATAAATCAACAAGCCATCCACTTCCTCTCTATCCGGACGTCCGTCACGCGTACATTTGCTCCGTATCCACTTATCAAGTAAAATTAGTTATGAGTGACGAAAAGTAAAAAATGCGAGTGTTTTAATGAAAAGAAGACATAATAATCAAGGGACATTGATATTTCGTTACCTTTTATGAAATATATCGAAATACAGGTGATTGAAATACAAGGCGTATGAGTTTTAGAATATCGACTCTAAACATAGACCAACTAACGCCCTATAGAAACAATTAACTGTTTATGTAAGGCTAAAGGTCCTTTATACAGAAACAAGTGTCGTGTAATTTGAAATTTTCGAAGTACCTTAGAGTTCACACAGAGTTATTTTAATATTGTAATTTGTTCCAATGAATGAGTTTATTTTCACCACAAGTTCTTTTCCCAAAAAGTGTATTGGTGAAAATAAACTCATTTATTTCTGAACTTGAAAGAACCCAGCGGGCAATCTTGAAAGTATCATACAACTTACCCTATCTCTATCTCACTACTGAGTTATACAAAAAAGTAGAGGTACTCTCTGTGCGCCAGCTCTTCATACTGCACATAAAATTAAAGCAACATAAACAAGTCAAGTATTTCGCCGAATCGTTTAAACAAAGTAGACGTTGTGACCCCGTTTGCATATTTAATAAAAAGAAAACAAAAAAATTCTCAAATCGATTCTTTAACTATTTAGGCAGTTATTTGTACATCAAAATTAATAAAAATCTTTCCAATTACACACTCTCTACACAATGTAGAAAGAGACTGGTTGGTTACAAAAGCTGAACTACAATGAAACTGAAAGCTTTTTGCAGGTTTCTATAGGAATTGATACCAGAGGATTCTAATACAAACGCAAAGAGATAAAAAACCAACAATACGAACGGTCTAACTATCACACACGTACACTCCCACACGCATACATTACACACACACACACACACACGCGCGCGCGCGCGAACGCACGCAATTACACACACACACACCACGCGTGCACTCGTTTTCTCTTGTTTTAATTGTAATCTTTTCATCATGTCATGAGAGTCATTCTCATGGTTAAACTATGAAACAAACACCTTTTCTGTACCTAATATTCTTAGCACGGGCAAAACACTATTATACTATTAAAGACTGGACACCTGATGACCCGACAATACAAGCCATGAGCTTAGTTTGGTGCATCAGTCTCCCAAATTATATACCGTAAGACAAATCTATTTGTACTGCCTATAATTGTAATAATCATGTAGTGTAGTGAGAAAATAAAGATTTATTATTTTTGTGGGGGATGAAAACATTTTTCTCGTCTGACTGGGATGTCTAAACATATAAATTAGAATATTATAATGGACACAATTAAATATATAATACATATATATGGAATAAATAATATAATATATACAATATGAATAAACATTACAAAAATACATATAGCCCAGTCAGATGGTAGCCCTCGGCAGGGGAGTTCAGACCGAGAGTTAGGGCGCAAGAGAAAGAAACCGGCGGACTTATTTATTATTATTATTATTATCCAAAATGTTATGCTCTGTACAAATATTAGAAACTTAACTATTTCAGGTTATAAATTCAGCGAAGAATTAGGTAAATGCTACAAATTCCATTCGACTCCATTGCTTTGGAGAGATGCGTTCGTAATGTGTGACGCAGAACAATCGTATTTAGCCATCATCAATAGCGAAGCTGAAGCTAAATATCTCCTGGATATGACCGCAAAAGCACCCAAGGATGGGGTCAGTGGAACATATTTGCAAGGACAAATACACGTAGGCTTCAGTTACGACACCGCAGACGATGGTTGGAGAACTATTTCAGGTAATTTTATCTGTAAACGCAAATTAGTTAATTTAAAGTATCCAAATAATTTTTAAAGAATTTCATTCGTATTTATTGTCCTTATTTTTATGTCCAATGTATTTCTTTGTAGATCTTTTTCCATTTCTTTCCATTGTTAATCTTTCTCTTTTAATGCTGCATCCTTAGGTTTTGTAGTTATTTTCCAATTTTATTCTACAAATGATTTATAAAATATTATTGTGCCTGACATGGTGTCGTTATGTTTTTTTAAAGTCCTTCAAGTTTTTCCTGTAGTGCTTGTGCTACAGTGAAACTATTCAAATTTTTGAATAGAAGGATGTCAAAGACACTGAAAGCAAAAAAAATAATTACTCTAATCGAAATACAAAGTACATAATCTTTAGGCCGCACTGCATTAAAACGCTATGCGGCAAAAAACGCGCGACTTAATGTCAAGCGGCCAAAAAAGCTAAACGCTAGATGTGCGCGCACTGCGGCGTTTCGCCGCGCGATGTAAAGTGACAATGTTAAAATGCGATAAAACCACAAATCATATAATGCCACGAATTTGATTGGTAGTTTAAATATATAATAAAATAATTTTGTCTATTTCCGCGATTCGTGAATACTAGTATTTTTAATATTTAACATAGTGATTTTATTATTTGACTTATTGTTTCTTCATTGTGGTTAAATATTATAACTCCATAAGGTACCAAGCAATTCCTTTCCTGTACCCTAATGGGTAGCACTACTAAGAGCGTTATTAGTTTTGCGCATTAAGCTGGGTATACTCTCACTGACTTCAGAATAACTTATAACAAATAGTTTTGTTATTTTTTGTAATTTCAAATAAAAGAACTAAAGGGATGCTGTCGCCGTAAATAATATAAATTTCAATTAATTTAATATCAATGCGACCAGGTGATAGTCTACAAGATGCCGGATTCTCTGCGTGGGAAAGGAATCAGCCAGACGGTGGAGAAAACGAGAGATGTGGCGCACTGTTCCTGAATAGTGGAAAATTAAATGATATAGGCTGCGAAGCCCATAAATGTTTCTTCATCTGCGAAAGGGAGCACAAAATTTCTATTCCACCTAAAAATAATTGCTCGTCATCGTCAATCCTTTCTCAGTATAAGAATAATTAATTATTTTAATACAACACTACTTTATTTTATCCTTCAGTTTGAATTAATAATAAAAGACTTATAATTTCGAATTGTTTTGTTTTACATCCTCATCGTAATGTATATCAAATGTTTTTAGCCGCATTAAACGAAAAAGTTACAAAAATATCCTAAAGCATTATTATTTAAATTAAAATATATACAGGATGGAATTTTTAAAATGCCACCTGGATGGTAAATACTCTAAATAACGGAATTAGCCAATTTCCAACAAAGAAAATATTCCTTTATTATTTAAACCAACAAAACTGCACGTAATATTTTTGCAAGTACCCTTATTCCATCTGGAAATCGAACCGACTAAAATTCTAAAAATAACAACCTGTATATTTATGACATCGATTGATAGATTAATTTATAAGGATCATATCGCTCCGTAAAACATGGTCAATTAAATGAAAGGAAATGAAGCGAGACAAGATAAAAAATATTTTAAGTAGCTAGGAAGTAGCAAAATTCTCTTTCAACGTCTGTTGTTGAAGTACGAGAAATATTTTAACACTGTATTTTAAATTAGTGGACCACTTAAAAATTATTTTATTTATTAATCCCTACCCATCCAACCAATAAACATATTCTATCCAATTTCCCGGGTTGACAACGCACTCGCGACTCAACGTTGCGAGTGACTTTGGGCGACGGGATCGCTTACCATCAGGTGAACCGTCCGCTCGTTTATCTTCCTTTCCATAAAAAATACAATACAAGAAGATACATAGACACAAAAATACATATACAAATATATTGGCAAAAATAATTCTGTACATAAGAATCAAAAAATTCTAACTTTCTTATGGAAAAGTGTAAGTTATAAGAAAAAATATATAAAGAAACGAGTGATAATATTTAAGGGTAAGGATATGCTCCTTGTATAGAGTAATTGAAAGTTGTAGATCTGAAAGAATTAATTTTAACTTCCATACATTTTTATTTGATTACCTTATCGTAAAACATATTGACATCCCTAGCGAGCGATATCTTGCAAGTAGGTATTCGGGCTAGCGGTCATGCCTGACTCCAGCACGCTCTCCCCGCCCGCCGCCCGCTCCTCGAACCCCCTGCATTCACGTTTCGCGCGCGACTGCCATCAACACCTACCTTGATACCTAATAAACTCATTTTAGTAGAAATACATCAAAATCGTTATCATAATCAACGTTAAACTGTGAGAGCGTGTAAACTACTTCAACAAATTTTACTTTTTAAGCAACACTGAACTCTAAGTCTTTTTAGTAAGTTATGCCTGTGGCTAGCGCGCCGCTGCCATTCCGGTGTTATTGCTAACTTAGAAATTAAATTCAACTTAGGTAGGTACTTGCCTAACAGAAATACGAATTGAATTAAAATATTTTTAATAAAAAATAAACATGAAGTTAACCTAGGTAAAATAACACAAATTTATGTTATCGTCGCTCTGACACACTTAAACAAGTAGGTAGGTACTTGGCCAATAAACATTCTAATTATCACATTCATTTCACTTTTTGTCAAAAAAACTTAACCTTCCGGGACAACTTTAAAGAAAGGGCTCGAAATGTCGTCCTTCGTGTTCTAAACACAGAGCTGTTCTGCGTAATATCGAAGCCCTTGTGTTACGCAGCATCTGGGGCGTTGTGGAAGCAAACGCATTGTTAATTCTGCTCACCATTTCATCACGTGTATCGTACTATACAGCGTAAACATGTGTTTTTACGTAGCCCCACCAGAAAAGTTCAGCGGTGTTAAGTCTACCGAACGCGCCGGCCAAGCTACCGGTCTACCTCTACCAATCCACCCATCAGGATACATAGCGTCCAAGTACTGGCGGACGCGACGCTCGTAGTGTGCAGGTGCTCCGTCATGCTGGTATATCAACACTCCAACACTGGCAATTTCTCAGGCCCTCTTCGATGTCGTTATTCAAAAGATCCAAATAAACTTGTCCGTTAAGAGATGACGGGAGAATGACGAGTCCCAGAATACGGTCCCCGATGATGGCTGCCCACGCGTTAATTCTCGGCTGGTGCTGAAAATTACTTTGACGCGCAGCATGAGGATTTTCGTGGGCCACACATTGTAATTTGTAATTATGCAAGTTCAATACTCCGTTCCTAGTAAACGAAGCCTTATCAGTCCAGAGCACATTCATTGAAGAATCAGGATCAGCAGGTACACGATTTCTGTACCACGTACAAAACTCGTCGTCGTCCAGTATGTGCCATATCACCATGTGGTTGACGTTACAAACAGCACCCGCTCGTCGCGTGCTGTCTGATTCACTTCAAAGTGCTGAAGACGAAGACACATGTTCCTGAACACGCCATACGGTGGCAGGTGCCCCTGTTCAGCTTGTGGCCTTCCTTCGATAAATTTTTGCCGGTAAATTTCTCAGGCTTCGTTAATGCTGTTATTGGTAGTAGCACCAACATACAATATTGTGTCATAAAACTCGTTGTTTAAATAGACGCGACGTGGCATATGAAATCGATAATAAGAAAATAAATGTGTCTAATACGCTCCAGTGACAAAAAGGTACTGACTGAAGGTCAAGGATGAAACAAAAATGACGCAATTTCAAAGCAAAAATGTTTAGGGTTCCGTGACAAACTAATGCTAACTACTACTAAATAGTTCCTTTGAGACGGCACACAGTGCGATCTTACGTCTACGGGAGTAGGTATAATTCTTTGTTTAAGTAATTAAAAGAAAAAAGCATACCTGAATATAAAGAAGAGTTTCATTTGATTTCTGAGTCGCCTTAGAAAATTATAATTTTTTAAGACATTGAACATTTTTGTATGGTATCTGGCATACCGATAGTTGCAAGTACCTAAACTCGTATTTTGGCATGTCTATGAAACCTAATATGCTAATCGAAAGAAAAAATAATAACAAAAAACAAATGCGCCATTTTTACAAACAGTAAGTATTGGTATCTTGTAATTATATTTTCTTTCGATTGCCATTCACAGCTGTACACCGAAATACGTAAGGTTAGATACTTATCTTGCCTTAGGTACTTTTTGGTATACGTGGTTCGATCCAAAATGGTCCAATGTTATTTAAAAAAGATATTTTTCTTAGGCAACCCAGACAAACAAATAAAACATTTTTTTGAGGGATTAATAAACTACACATGTTTTATTGCTACGATAAGTAGATTTTTTTAAATATCTTGATTATTACTGTAGAAGAATAATAATATTCTGAGTTTCAAAATATAAACCTTTTCACGTTTTACTTATTTATTTATTTCAAATTATTAATCATTTAATAAATTAAAATATGTAAAGACAAACTGAAAATCATATTTCTTTAAAATAACTTACCTGTGCGGAACCACATTCAATTACTTTAAACATTCTTCGGAAGAGGCTAGACGAACGCAACGTATGCCGCCGACCAATCAGCGTCAATAGCACTTTGTGCTGTGATTGGCGCGCGGTCATTTCTTAAAGGATACATCGAAAAGTCCACGTGGACTCTGAATAAGTGGTTGCAGAGGTTCCAAATTACGGAAGTATTGTACCTTAATAAAATACGTGGTTCAAAATATTGTTTTTTTTTTAATTCAGTTTGAATGTTATGTACATAAAAGTGATAAGTAGTTTTAATAATAGTTGTTCTATTTTTTATTAGGTAGGTACGACAATTACATTCCGAAAAAAGTCAAAGCTTGTTTATTAAAACAACTCGAGTGATACAATACTTAATGTATGCCGTGATTGGAAATTAGGTTCATTTTCAATCCCTTCGTACTAATTCCCCATACATAACTGCGGCCTGAACCATTCGTCCAGTAAATACACAACAAAGTGCGATAAGAATGAGTGTGTCTAATCTCAACTGTCCGTGGCATCGTATCTAGCTCCTGCTGAACGATTGGACTAACATTGATGTATTTTTTGGAAGTTGACGTGGTCGATATTGTTTTTAGCTACAATTTATGAAGATCTGTCCAGATGTTAAAGGGACTAAGTCCTGGTGCCTGCTGGAAGGTGTCGGGGGTTACAAAAGTTTGTAAGTTTTGCTTTTAACATAATTATTTATCTACATTAAAGAACACTAACAGCTGATGTCTAAGAATTCTGTCATTTCTGTGTCGTTTAATATTTGAATTTTAGTTATTTATGAAGTGCAATGACTCCCGGTAGGGCTGCAACTCAAATATTTTTTGCAAAATTTCAAATTCGTTTTCCACCAAAATTATAGTGTTTACAAGTCTTTGATACTGCTTTTCAGATACTATCATCCCCAAAGATTACTTCATTAAATATATATCATTCTTATAAACTTATAAACTCTTAAAACAGCTGAACTGTTTTAAGAGTTTATAAGTATTATATTTATTAAAATATGTTTTTGTTACATTATTATTAATTTTATTGTTAAAATTGCAAATACCACTTTGTTCCGGCCTGTGCCTTTATTTCGGCACAGATGTTTTGCTTTTTGTTTTTTTTTTACAACATAGAGCCCCCATGAAAAGGCTGATGTATTGGGATATTTTAATTTAATCGTTGAAGAAGAAAATTGTCATTTTTCGTCCGTCTACAAGGGAACATGTCCATAAAATTCCATTCCTGAAGCAAACAGTTTTTTGAATTTATGACAAATTATTTTTATTATTACGTTAAAGAACTTCTCTGCATTGGAACTATTCACGACAAATTACGACAAAAAAAGGGAAATTCCTCTATTGTAGCAACACTTTATAATAATAATAATAAAAATAATCAGCCTTTTATTTCAAACTTCACAATTAAATAAAATATGCATAAAAAAACTATGTTCTTGTCTATTCTAATGTGTCTTGAAGCTCGGTTTGCCTTTTGGCATAGGCTTTCTCTACAATTTCCACTGTGACCTGTCGTGTGCTACCCTTCTCCAATGGTGTCCAGCCGTGAGTTTTAGGTCGTCCTCCCATCTTGTTTGTTGGCGTTCTCTACTTCTCTTGCCATCTCTTGGGTCCAGTCACTAACGATTTTGCACCATTTCTCTTTTGGATCACGTTTCACGTGTCCTGTTCATCTCCACTTTTGTTGGTCAATGCGAGTTATTACATCTTACTCTGTCTCGTCTTCTTCAGTCAGGCTTCTCTCCATGGCTCTCTGGCAGCGTTCCAACTTTACCCTATGGTGTTTGGTGAGCGCCCAGGTTTCATATTCATAAGTGATGACGGAAAATATGCATGTGTCAAATACTGAGGTTTTTATTTGCATACATAGCTTCTTGGATTTCATAATATCTCTCAAAGACCAGTATTTTTTCCATCCGTTTCCTATTCTTCGCTCGATTTACTTAGTAGTTTGGTCTTTGTGGGAAATTACCTGTCCTAAGTAGATGTATTAGTAGGTCGTCTATTATTATAGGTACTGGGTCAGAGTTTGTTAGCACTTTTGTTTTGGCTTTATTCATGCAAAGGCCCACTTTCATACTTTCATTATTTAATGATTCGATCATATTGTTTATGAATTTATTCGAATAAGACAGTATCGTCTGCAAATCTTGGATGATTCAGTTTTGTTCATTGCACGGTAAGACCGTACTATTTCCAGTCAAGTTTGCGAAAAATATTTCCAAAACAGCTGAGAACAATTTTGGAGAAAGAGGGTCTCTTTGTCTTACTCCCCTTTCAATCTTGAATTTTTTTCCCAAGGTTTCTAGCTGGACCCTCACCTCGCCGTTCAAATAGTTGTTCTTTATGATATTGATATAGTTTGAGGGAATACCTTGCTGTTCTAGGCTGTCCGGTTCTTGTTATACTCGTTATATTTTGTGTTTAACCGTGTGTATGTGGTCCAAAGTGGAGTATTTTTGCCTGAAGCCAGTTTCCCGCAGTTGGTTTTCGTCTAGCTTTTTGCTAATTCTTTCTGGTATAACTTTCGAGAAAACCTTATAGATATTTGATACCAAACTAATGGGTCTGTTATTTTCTATATCTTACTTTTGCCCTTTCTTAAATATAAGAATAATGTTTGATGTTTTCCATTGTGTAGGGATTAGACCAGTTGTTAATATCTCATTGAATATTGAGGTGAGTATTGGTGCAAGTTCCTCATGGGTGTCTCTAAGAAGTTCGTTCGTCACTTTGTCTGGACCTGGAGCTCTTTCTAACTTTTGGTTGAGCAAAGCTTTTTCTATTTGTACGATATTGAGGGTTATTGGGTGGACTGTATCACTAAAACGTCTCTGGTGGCAACTACCTTGTTTATTCACTTC
>JAOCPS010806170.1:0-10158 GCA_025505425.1 Graphium colonna
CACTTCATTAATTTATTGGAAAATTTCGGCTAAAACTATGCCCCTGATTTTATTACATAAATATGATGGCAATCGAATACGGAGTCCTTTCCTTTAATACCGACTAACCAATCACCTAGTATAAAAATACTTTTTAATAGAATGAGAGTTGAACAAGCAAGTGCTTTTCCCGATGGGTGGTGAATAATCTCCTCTAACCATGGTCTCGACAACAAGGTAAACATAAGAGCGTTGTCGGTCTGGTTGGTAATAGTTGTATACGAAAACATCAGAACTAAAAATGTACAAAAACTACAGCATTTCTTCATTACAAAAATTATGGTGATTTTAGATGTGTTAACACAGAGAAGATAATCAATTCAAAGCAAAAAGTAATTGCGTGTAGAATTCACACGCTGTAAGGTGTCTATACTATAATTATTTACAATGAAATCTGCTATATGTTAATAAGTCAATTATATTTTACTAACCATTTAACAGCGAAATAGTATATTCTTCGATTTTGTTTTATTACGTACTAGTCACAGATTAGACTCTTTTATAAAAAAATCTCTTCAATCTAATACAGATCAATATTATCAATACAATTTAAAGGATAATAGAAAATAAATAGATTGTTAAATACAGATAGTTCACGCTTTCCAAAAATGAAACAATATATTAGAAATTTTACGTAGCTCACAAGTAAAAACAACTTTTGTTTGTGACATGAAGTTGCTGAATGAAAATAATTTATTACATAAAGTCGACACCGACTCTTCAGTTTTGTTTTTTGAGTGGGCCAAAAAAAGGATTTCTTTAAACGTTTTTCTGTAAAGCGTTCTTTTCTGAATTCCATTTTCACTTTAAATTAATTCGAAACTAGCATTTGAAATTTTTTAAATTATTAATATAAAAAAATATTAAAATTCATCTTAAAGGTAATCGAAGCTGACTGACTAAAAATTTATTATGACGTCATAGGTTGCTTTTGTGTTATCAATACTTTTTATATTTTTTACTGATTTATCTTATCATTTATGACGTGGTTCATCTAGGAATCCCTGCTTAAAGCCATTTCAAACGAAATATTTAGCCCAGTAGTTCAAGTATTTTACTGTATATCAGAGAGAAATCCAAGTAACGAGCATTGTATTGAAATATTAAAATTTATCACAAAAGTACATTTTAATTGATAAAACAATAATTAAATTCGAATAATTATGATCATCCTCAAAGTCTAAATTTCCATGTTTCTAATCGGAAGAAAATCTAAGCCTGTCACGTAACTACGAATCAGTCTCGAGCAGTACGTGACACTCTAGCCTATTGTGAGTTTGCAAATGAACGTTTCAATCAGAACAGCTATGGACATCTGCAAATTGCAAGTTAGAAACTCACGCCCACGACTCAGGGCAAATCGTGCAAGGGGCAACTTCATTCGGAATTCAGTTTCGTGACGCTCTGATAACATGTATACATCTATTATTAAGGTGGATTTTTAAATGTATTGCTTACTTGAAGACCAGTTGGCGTTGTAGCTATGACGATGGTTGCGGCATAGCAGCAGGTCTTGGGCTCATTTTGCTTATTAATTGTTATCTACAGGATAAAAGACAAAATGGTGTGTTAACGATATTATTTTTTACAATGATTTCACGTCTGTTAGAATAAACGATCTATCCATTGGCCAGATGATAGACAATGGTGTTGACACTGTCGCATCATATCGTTTTAGTAGTTTGTAAATAGATTTGTCTTTGAAGTAAGATTTATACTAATAGTTTTTATACGACCAAAATGTAACAACCTTGCGTATTAACTTTGCCGAAACTATTACAACTTTAACATATAACAATAGTGTATTAAAACATGAAGTAGGTTCAAAAACAGCTCAGAACCAGGTCACTCCGCTCCATTAAGCGTGGCGGAAAATCAATATTTTTGTGCTGGAAAGTAAGTAAAGCTTTCAAGCATACTTAATTGAGCTCATTCTGAATGACTTTCTAGAGACATTACAAGATATATAAGACAAGATATCCTGTCTTTTTACATTACTTTATTATGTAACAATATTTGCTTTTAGCTGAAATGCTATAATTATTTTTTTTTCTTATCAAATTTCTTTAATATTTTGTTATGTTTTCTTATCAAATTGCTTTTAAATTTACGGGTAAATTTAAAAAGAAATAGTTTTATTTAGATATTCAAATTCTACTTTAAAATATCATAATCAGTGTCAAATATATTTAGGATCATAAGAACATGTCCTGATTATTACGCCTGTCATAGTTTTCTAGAATTTAAGTAATTTAACTGTCACTTGGTTAAAACGATCACGCCTCAACATTATATAATGTACAGAGCACAGCACACTATCGTCATTCATCCATGCACAAACACACTCGGTACAAGACACTGTTGCATTGTATTCCTGATGATAACATTTTTAATATTGTCCATTAGATAGTGAGTTTTTTGTAATTTAAATCGAGTGGATCGTAGTGAGTTTTTGTCGAAATAGTGTCGTTTAAAATAATTTGTAGATTTTCTAATAATATTCCGTGTGACCAGAACAACTTGTAAGGTATGCCCTGAAAATATTTGAGGCCGATTAGGACGAACGCTATATAGACCAAAGCACGTTATTTTACCTATAAAATGTGAAGTTTTTTCATTGTCATAGTATTAATGTTCGTGATGAAGATAGCAGAAATGGTGAGAACGTTAAAATGCTATTGTGATAAAATAACTTCTGTTAACAAATGTAGAAAATAACAGTTAAATTTTTTAGTCGTGTAAGAAAATAATATTATATTGTTTTATATAAAAAATATCATTACGTAAAGCTGTAGCAGGACATTAAACCGCTGTTTTATGAAATTGCTCTGCTTCTTTTCATAGGCGAATAAGAATATTTATTCAAGACTGATCATTTCAAATGATAGAAGAAATTGGCAAGAAAACAGACGGATCTTCTGCTATTGAGTGCTAATTACCGCCCACGGACTCCTATAAATTCAAATAATAGCTGATGCGTATCCAATCTAAGGTAACATATCAATTAAAATTAAAGGGAGAATGAAAATTATTACCCGGTATCCCCAAATGCCCGTCGTATTTTATTTTACGTCAGTTTAGTGGTGGCAACACCATGGTCAAGTAGGTTTAAAAGCATAACTATATCTGTATGTATAAAATGTGCAGTACATGAAAAAAGTTTAATTTAAAACGGGTCTAGGAATCAATGTTACTAATTTGTGTTATGGCTCATTTTTTATAAGATGTACTTATAAATCCACGCTGTAAAATTTAATTAAGATTCGTAAAATCTTAACTGTTAATTTTCCAGGGAATTACTTAATTATCATCATATGATAGACGAATAGGTTATTTACCTTTTAAAAGATATAAAACGAATTAATGATTGCAGAAACTAGCGTAGTTAAATATTATGTGCAGACATGGTGTATGTCAAATTATATAAAATATTTTAGATAATTTTATGCATGAGATCGGTCAATGAACCTTTTAGTTAAAGAAAATTAGCAAGATATGGTAAAACATTGTACCGTATATAAATAACGTATGTTTGTAATGCAGCATGTCAGTTGCATTGATAGAAGCAACATAACTACCCTCAACTTTGCCAACGCAAATATGTCAAACATCTAAATATTATATTTTCAGATGACTAAAAACGTGTAAATAAAATATAGTTTACAGTTCTGTGACTTATTACTTAAGTAAAATTAAATATCCGAGCCCTGGAGTCTTGCAGTAAGTCTGAGTGACCGTAAATTTTCATAAAACTTTCAAATATAGTTTAAATGCAATTATCACCAACCTTGAACTTTATGAATATTCGAAAATTTGCAGAAGCATAGCCATCTCACTGTATTAAAAAACTAAACTAAGATATAAAGTTCATTTAGTTACTTTTACTGACCATTTGGGAAGCATAGACTTTCACATGAAAAAGAACTCTTAATCGGTCATAAGAGACTGTGATCTGCGCAAATATACCTAAGAATAGAAACATCCGAATAGAGAGCCTCCTACTATTTAGAAGTCTGTTATAAAAGAGATTTTGCTTCAAGTTAGGAAGAATTGATATTTCTTGAAGAACGCTGCCCTTATAATAACATCTACGTCTTGTATTACAAGAGCAATTTACAAACACATATTGCACATGGACGAACCCCCAGATCCGAAACAACTATTTGTAGGTCATATAAATATTTTCTCCGAGTGGGAATCGAACCCACGACCTGCGAAGCCGCAGCCAACGTCATAGCAACTACACCAACCGATAATCGATTTATTCTTAAGTCAATTATTTCTAAAGCTTTAAAAACGTGAAGCACCTTCTCTTGTTTTTCTACTCATTTTAAAATAAATACTGTTTTTGCTGTTTCAGTCAGGTAATAAAAGAAAAAAACATCAAGAATTAGGGCAATTTTATTCTTATCTATACATTAAAGGAAATATAACGTCATTTTGTAACAAGAATAGGAGGCAAAACAATTTATTTTGAAATTTTGTCTGCCTGTCTGACTGTATATATGTTTGGATGCGCATTACAATAAACCTACTACATAAAATAGAATGCGGTTTCCACAATTGTGTTAGTGTGCAACTTTGTTAAAAAATGTTACATATCGGTACGCCGCTTAGAAGCCGAGTAAAAAGAATTCGGTTTTAGGCATACGCATTTTACGAAAATCTATTTTACCGTCTAAAAGCTAAAACTTTTCAAATTGCAAGTAAAGCCGCCAGTATAATATAAAATGCTTTGGGAGCTAAAGCGATCCTAAAGTCATTTATTTACGAAATAGCACATGTGAATTCAAGCTCGCCTATAAAAAACGAATAATATTGTACGCTGTGTTGTTTGTTTGAAAACAAGCCATTTGTACAGGTCTTTCGCGTATCCGAGCTATTACTATACAATATGCTCCATTACTGTTCAATTGCATATTGCATAGCCCGCATAGTCTCCCTTGCGGATAGATCAAATAAAACTAAGTGCCATATAGAAGTAAACGTGGGATTATGCTAAACTTGTGTCTATTTTGAAAATATATCTAAATCCAATACCAATTATAAGTGACCAGTTAAGGATAACTCGCATAACTTAAATAATGTCAATATATATTATTTTGGTAGTTCTGATAAAATAATTATTAAATACCATATTGATATTTTTAACAGGGTAGTGTATTCTGACCTTTTTTGTTTTAATATAATAAATATTGTAATAAATTATTTTTGAAATGTTTGTCCCATCTTCCTATACATAATATTGACTAAATTAATTATAAGAGAAAGAATTATACTAAGCTAGTTTTAATTTTGAGTTTCCATTTAATTTAACATTTGTAAGATAGTTTGGTGGCAATATGAAACCGAATATCTGCACATCTCTGAAACTCGGCTTTTTGTGTTTGGATCATTTTATATCGGTCATTAAAATAATGATAAAAAACACGAATCTATTGCCATAACGAACTTTAAATAATGGAGAAATAGTTAATATTAGTAAATATACTATATTTTGAAAGAAAAAAGTCAAATTAGAGTGTTTTGACTATTGAGTCGCTCATCGCTTTTCTCAACATAATTCCTCTTTTATGGCGGCTCGTGACAAATGCAATTTTAAATTTTGTGTTAAATAAGTGCCCTTTCATAAAAAAGTACATGCGTTGATGTTAATCAATATTTTGATTTTATAAATGTTCCATAATTTATATACTTTTTACAATCATTATACATATATTGCATGCAAATTTACCCATACATTTTCTACACACTAGTGATTTTTTTATGGAAAGGAAGACAAACGAGCAAACAGTTCATCTGATCGTAAGCGATCTCGTCTCCTATAGACAAGAAAAAAAGGGTAGACATGGCCATCCGGCATCTCCAGAAGTCATGCATTCTTTATTTTATGCCCACATTGAATCCACTCTCTTCTTGTAAAATGCCAAATATCTACGATACAAAAATATTATCTAAATTTTTTTTGATTACGTGTATTTCTCAACAATATTCCTTTTAAAACTAACCTAATACCGTTTATAGCCAACACGTTATAACATAATAGCCAACATTGATTATGTTTTACGCTAAGCAATAAATATAATGTTTATTCTTGTTTACATAAATACAACAAAACATTAAAAAAAGGGAGATAATATAACAAATTAGAGGACATAAGTAGCATTAACGAGGTTCATGAAATCATGTATGCAATTCTAACTAGCTTAGTTAAATATGTAGAACTTCGCTAATGGAGTGTCTAATACCAAGAGAATTTATGCTTAACCGAAGCAATATACAACAAGTTGAAAGTTAATTCTCTGATGTGTACTTATCAAAGTTACTGCAATAATATAGTACGAGGATATTATGTTACGTAATAAAGTCATTATTTAGAAAGTACAAGATACCATTTTTTTTATTTACGTTATTTAATTACACTCTATATATACATTTTTACGGCATTATTGTAACACAATACACATCATATCTTTTGGCTAGTGTGGATTTTATGCCAAATTTCACGGTAATTACACATATACAGGGTGACTGATGAGTTATTCCTAATATTCGAGGGCGATATATGTGGCGATCATAAATGGAATTAATATATAATTAAAAGAAAATGTTAATTTACTACCGCGTAAACTTAATCGAAATTTAAATTTCATAGAGCAAGTTCATCCTAGCGAACACAGCGAGGCCGGGGGCAAGGCGGAAGGCGGGGAGGTCGGCGAGCGTACCAGCGAACAAGCGCCGCGTCTTGTCACCACACGTCATTGATTTATTGTAAAGTTTGGTTGAAAAGTATGCCTCTAATTTTAGTTTATAAAAATGTTGACAATTGAGTACCGAGTAGTAGTAAGTAGTAGGCATGGACCGTTTCACTGTTTTTTCACTAGCTATTGGTTATATAACGTTATCGTTGCATACAAAGAGAACGTTAAATAACCTATAGCAAGTGAAAAATCACTGAAATGGCCCATGCCTAGTAAGTAGTAGTTACAGACTATTTTTGAATTGTCCCATTGCTGGGCAAAGGCGGATTTCACATAACTCAGAAATATTATTTCTTAGATAGGCAGGTTTCTGGTGCTCTTCTTCCACCTTTGCGCGAAATTATAAAAAAATAAATTAAAATACGGCAAAATCAATTAAATTCTTGTTATGTTCTTTAACTGTGTACTCACGTTTTTTTTCAGCGCATAACAAGATTAATAAATAAAGACTACTGCACCACGTACGCTCTTGTCTTAATAAATAATAACTCCTTTTATACACAGAAATTCTTCTGGCATTTCAGTCTATGCTATTTTAACAAATAAAGCATTTAGGGCAATGAACGTAGACATATAAAATAAAGAAAGCGTAACGGGTAACGAGTTACCGCCGTTAAGCTTGTGTAATTAAATTCCTTTTCTATCGGCATCACTATTCGAACACAATGAACATTTACTTGATCAGAATGTACTGAAAAATAAACTTAAACTAACGTTACTACGGTTTGTTACATTTTACAGTATTACATAGTAATCATGAAATATTTATAAAAGGAATCGTATGAAACTTTTAAAAACTAGTCTATATGTACTAAATGTAATCGTATCTATGAATTATGGAGAGACTATAAACGAAAAGTAAGGAAATGAAATAAACAACATTAATATTGTTGTCCGTCCGTTCGTTTGATCGTCTATGAGTCTGATTTTTCTAATGTATAATTAATATTGGTATTATGTAATTTAAATCGTTATGTTATTTAAATTGATAATGTTCTTCACACGGTAAATGAAATATTATCAAAAATTATCAAAATTTAACAACATGTTTATGCGAAAAATTTTGCGTATATATGAATAAATTACGTGTAATATGTATAAGACATCATGTAAATTCAAACAATTGTCGGTATTTGTTTATCTTAATCCTAATAATAATATTGCGTCTAAACGGGCAGCAGTACAAATCGTTTGCAAATTGAAAAGCAGATTCATCGCTTCAAGATTTGATTTGATAGGCTATATCATAATCTTGAAGCAGCTTATGGTTTTACATAAAGAAGATTATTTTAACATTGTCGTTAAATATTTTGTCTTTAAGCTTAACGCTGTGATCGTCAGATCGGCTGTCTGTTCGCTGCCAATTTCGTATTATAAAAAAAAATCTTTAAGTCTATCGATGAACATATGTTAACGATCCTACCGAAAAATAGTGTCCAACGGGTAAACGTGGGGGTGACGTTCACCCGGCGTGACGCAACGGAAACGGGATGTTTGCCGGACGTCCGTGGCACTCGTCTGGAACGCGGGCTAAATATGCATTTCTACAAACATGCACTGTATCGGCGTCGGTTCAGTATCAATAATAACAATCAAATACTTCCGCATTGTCCGCGGCGAAGTGTGAACTCGGGGCGTTTGGTGCGTTACCCCTAGTCTGCCCGCGCGATACATAATTGTATTATTAAAATTTTTGATCTTAACAAAAATATTTTATTTTATATTTTATTACAAGTGATAGCGAGACAGAAAAAAACAGTAGTACTGTAGGAGTGCCAACAGAAGTGAAAACTTGAAAAAGGCGCGCGATTAAATAATACATAATATGATAATAATTTAAAAAAAAACAGTTATTACATATAACTTGAATATAGTAGACACTGCAATACAGCAATAAAGAGCGGCTGACTGTATCTTTCTCGCTCACGTACACTCGGCGATTCCGAGTTTACCGATGAAACCTTTCTGCTCAGAGCGTGACGGATCAGCCTCACTATCAGGCTAAAAAAATCTGTATGTGGTGCGCAAAAGAAGTTTTCACTTCGAAAAACCAGTAGTACTCTAGGAGTACTGACAGAAGTATAAACTTGAAAAAGGCGCGGAAATAATTAATAATAATGAAAAACTATTGGATATTTGATATTAAATAATAATAACAATCATTACATATAAAATAAATTTAGTAAACCCTGCAACACAGCAATAAAGAGCAGCTAACTTTATATTTTTTCCTCCGGCGCACTCAGCGGTCCCGAGTCCAACTGATCGAGCCTTTCACGTCAGAGCGTAATTGATCAATTTTACTTACAACCTACAAGAAATCTGTTTGTGATGCGCCAAAAGAAGTTTTCACTTCAAAATGTTTTTAAAAAAAATAATTTTTTTCATCATATACGTGTTTTGATTTCTCTATAATTCTTTGTATTAATCAAATAAGGCAGCGGTTCCCAGTAAACACAGGTAAATCGAAAATTAATTGCATTATTGATCACAGTGGACTTAATTAAATTACGAATATGAAGTCCGAATAAAGGCAATAACGAACGATAAAAAGCGAATCAGCTCCGGTCGATTCTCCTCCCGGTACAAAATGAATTGATTCAATAGAAAGAAAAGGACGTACCGGACGCGGCAGGCGACGCCGATAAATATTAATTAACTGCCCTAATTTTATTTATTGTCTGCGACTACGGAACGGTGATATTCGATTGTGTCGCTTTATACCAGTTTTATTTTCGTCCAAATGGTATCCATAGGACTGTTTTAGAATTTTGTAGTATTAAACGTCCTCTTTTCCGCAAAGTAGTTTTTAAGGGATTGATTTACATGTGAGTACTTATATATACCTAGTCCAGCCATAAGTTCTGTTACAAGTAAAAATGCATTTTTTAATTATACCTACATATTTATTTAAGTCAGCCTTCAGCAAGAAATAAAAACATATTCTATTCGGAATGGCTCCCTTTGGCTTTTATGCAGGCCTTTTATCTGTCTGACCACGAATCTATGGATTTATGCACTATATTCAACGGAAATTACGTCACTACTTGGTCAAAATTTTTTAAGAGACTCAATGTCGCCGTGTCGTTTAGAGCAGGCCATGTCCTATAAAACTGACCATAATTTGTAGTCCAAAGGGTTAAGGCCTGCCAATTACATTAAAGCAGTCAAACACACTTTGCCTTTAAGAAATTCAACAAATTCAAAATATCTTTATTCACATAGACGCCTACGCGTTCTTATGAAACGTCAAAATTTTACAGATATCAATATTCGTGATAAAGCTACCGTCAGCTCTGAAGGCAAATTCAGCTGAGAAGAGCGGGCCAGAAACTCAGCAGTTGCTCTTTTAAAATAA
>JAOCPS010806389.1:0-10157 GCA_025505425.1 Graphium colonna
ACTTAGGGACCTTCAAAAAAAGAGCATATTCCTACCTTAAAGGCCGGCAACGCTCTTGTAACCTCTCTGGTGTTGCGGGAGTCCATGGGCGGCGGTGATCACGTATCATCAGGTGAGCCGCTTGCTCGTTTACCTCCTCCTCTATAAAAAAACCGTCTTACATTAAAAAACTAAGCTTACTACTATTTAAAAAGTATAACATGGGAGAAGCACAGAAGAAGAAAAAGACACCTGGCCTGATCAGATATCCCGGAAAAACATCTATTTTTAGGAAAAGAGCTTATGGACCTGATTCCGGGATATATCCCATATTTCTGTATATGATTGTTTCCGATTTATTTTATATACATGAAATGATTACATTCATCCAATTAATGCAAACTCAGATTAGAGTAACAAAGATAAACATTTTCACAGAAAACAGTGAAACCGATAAACAAGGGGTTTTTCAATTTCGCTATTTTATGTCAAAGAAGGGAACGTTTGTGAAACTTTTAGTGTATTTCGGTTTAAAAAGCTGTTAAACAGATTTTTTGATACTTTATATAGGACAACCTCGTATGTATATCCTTTGAAATAAAAAAAAATTAAATCGGTTTATAAATCGCGGAGATTTCGGCAAGCATACATACAACACTTTAGTCTACTTGAATAACCCCTTTTTTGCAGTGCTTTGACTAAAATTATTAAATGCAGAGCCGCGTGCGAAACCTAGCCAGTTTATATTTCCTTTGTGCACTCGTCACCTTGACTCCATAGTAAAGAATCTAGACTTATTGCGTCGGCACAATGTCAGGAGCGTTTGCGTAAGAGTCCTTCCACATTCCACCGGTTACGTGGAGGCCGCCATGATGAATATTTAAACTGCCCTGTTCACTTTGTTTCTCGCACAGATGGCGCTGTATTCAAAATATGAAAATATTTGAGAGTAATTTTTGCACGCGTCTTTCTTTTCAAAATTAGATAATCTATGGTGGTTGTATTATGTCACACCGTACGTTGCTTTACTACTTTTGCCTTTGTCGCTTTGAATTTACTTTACACTTATTTGCCTTTGTCGCTTTGAATTTACATATGCTGGTTGATTGATGAATTACCTACGATATCAAAGACGAGCACTCGTTACTTGATTGTCATCATATTTATGTAATAAAATTAGGGCCATAGTTTAAGCCTAAACTTTTTAATAAATGAATCAAGTTTGGCGACTGTGATCAGTTAGTACGCGCAGCGTCAAACCTCCGTTCGACTTCCGTCTCACGTCGGCCACGCCGTGTCCACCCGAATGAGCATGTATGAAGTAATTAATTTTCGAACTAGATAATTTTTACTCAGTGGTTAACCAATATTAATTTTTAATTCATGTATGACGCACACATATAACGTCTTATGGGGTACTGACAAGACGTCCCGGATGCTTTGCTGAGGTTTGGGGGAGTAAATTTTGTGCAGTAGCCGCAGTTGCTCATACATTTAAGGTCGCATTTTGAATAGCTCGCACACTGTTTCCCGTCACTATCCATATGGACGTCTAGTCAGTGATGACCCTTAAAGTATTGAAGGTGACTCAACAGTCACCCTGTATAAAGGTAATCCTGTGTCTGATCTTGGTTGAACCTTAGTAGATTGCAGTTAGTGGTGTTTCTTGTGATGATAGTTAACGTATTTATCAAGCTTTTCTTTCTCCTCAGACTTTAATCTGAGCTTCAAGCAAAAAAACACGTAAATCATTTAGATTATTCCTACAGCATCTTGTTACGTTAAGTAAGCACCAATTTTGTTTGTACATGCAAATTGTTAGGGCACTAGGTTTTACACTTTATTCATTAGTACAATGTTTGAATATATAGGTTAAATGGATTTCACGTTGTTAAATAACGACTTGAAAATTATTTACTAGCGATGCTTTTGTATATTTGAACATAGGAAGCGACTTTTTTCACGAAGCGCCATCTTAGCGGCGCAACATTCGCGTTCTCAATTCAAAATCCGTTCGGGGAACACGAAAAGATAACAAAAATTTCCGCGCCCGCTCCGGGGAAGGACACTCGAGCCATTGTTTGGCGTCGCTGAATGCTTTCGGCGAAATCCATTGACGCTCCGTTTCGACGCTTCGAAAATTCTGCAATATCTGTGAAGCGGAATTAAAACGTGCCAGACAATGTTTTACACACAGCTCTTGGTGCACTCACATAAAAAGTACATCCTATTTTCAAATTGTCCTATTGCTAGGCTTTCTCAGAAGGTACAAGACCACCACCACCCCCGGTACGGATTCTTCTCTTTCGTTCCAGTCTTGCCAGACTGGTCGAGTCGAGTAGGTGCTGTAACCTGCTTTGCCAGACCCAACAACTATCGGTCCTAATTGAAAAAATATTTTAGTGTCGAAAAGCACATTTAGAGATTATGGCTTTATGTTTTGTAACACCATGCCGTGGCCAATAGGGCAAAAACGGGAAAAACGACAGGAAGCAGCAAGTATTAGATATCCTCAGGATGTTTTCCTTCACCACCGAGCACGTTGTAAATCAAGCACGAGCACTTAAAGTTCAATTTAGAAATGAACAATTCCATGAGTGCGGGCACCAGGACTTGAACCTATGTTCGCTACGCATGTCCAGAATTAATGGCGAGCCACTGAGCTACCACGGCTCCTTGCACAAAGCTGGCGTAAAATTAAATGTAGTCTATTCCAGTTATATATCTTAAGGGCTTATATCTGCTGGATTCGCATGACTTCTCGTCAAATTGATGGAGACCACGCGGTTTTAGCTGGTGCGAGTCCGACATATTTGGGTTTATCCATTTCACTAGGCATCCATAAAATATTTTCCTCCGAAAAAAATCCATTTACAGATACAATAAAAGGTAAACAAAGTACTCGCCTGTCACGATAAATTTGCTAATTTATTGCAAACTATAAGTGGAAATTGACATACTCAGTCAAGATCTTTAAAGAATTGCACCGCACTAGCTATTCCAACGAATGGCGAACATCAAGTTAACCGTTTAGTGGTTTCGCAACTTATATTAAATATAAACTAATTTAGATTAGATATATTGCTTTGTATATATTTTGGTTGCAAATAAAGTATATAAACTAATTAAAATATATTATGTAATATTTATTGTTGACGAAAAGATAATAAGAATCTCTTTTTTGATTCGTCTATATACATTGAATTACATTGTATCATAAATTAATAATCACTTAGCAGTTCATGCTTCAGTTAATAACACAATCATCGTACAGTTAAACGTTTAAACACGGGCCTTATAACTAACCTCTAACTAAATGTTGCCTAGATAATTAAAGGTAACGATTTAACTGGACGACATTTATGGACCGCGGTTGTATGTAAGCGTTATAGTGACCACTGACGAGACGTCCCAGCCGATTTCCTGAGAGTAAATTTTGTGTAGAAAACGCAGTTCTCCACACGTTTTGCAAGGTGCTAGAGCGTATCACCACCACAGCTTTTGGTGCACCTTTACGGCCGCGCTCGCCTGAGAAAGTACCACCGCTTAATATAAATCCAGCATAAGATAAAGTATGCATGACTTTTGAGGATGCCGGATGGCCATGTCTACCCTTTTCTTTTTCCACTCTTTTCCCCCTTCATCCCGACCCCATCTAATCCAATAAACCTATTCTATCCAATATCTAAACGCACTCGCGACTCTCAGGACGTTGCGTGTGTCTATGAGCGACGGGATCGCTTACCATCAGGGGAACCGTCTGCTCGTTTGTCTTCCTTTCCATAAAAAAATTTAAGTTCGTATTTTGAATAGCTCGCGCACAATTCCCCATGACTAAATCCATATGGACGTCTCGTCAGTATAATTGGTACACCTGTGCTGGTATCGCCGATTTCAATGAGTCATTGAAATGTAATACTAGTAAACGTATTAGGAGTGTTGCGATCCGATTTTTATGTTAACATTATAAATATGTTTTATAAAATCAATGTTTTTTAACCGGGTAAGAGAGGGACAATATGTTGCAATACGAGCAGCTATTATGGGAAGAGAACCAGCTAATATTTAGTTCCAAAATTATATAATGAAATCAAATGGCTCAGAAACGATCTAGAAATAATAATCAAAAACAAATTTAAAAAGTATTATATAGAAAATTAATTAACTGAAATTGTACTTACTCATTCATATTAAATTAAGCTTTCTGTTCAAGTAAGTTTCGCCTTTAACATAAAATTAAAAACTGTGTATTATTTAGTAAATACATATTTAAATAATTATATAAACTGCAAATAGGTTTAAGTAGTTTAATGAGTGTTCTTGTCGCCATCAAACTGTTCTATAGTTTAGCGACATATTTTGATGGTTATGTAAAACCTTTTTGAAAATAAATAAATGAAAAAAAAATAATAGCCTAATAAATAAGGGATATCCAATCACATGGTCGAGGGTTTGCGTCCCGCCACTCGAATATTGTCGTCCTAGCACAAGCCTAAAAGCTTAGTCGGAATAGTTATGAAATTTTAAATAAATTTCTAATATTTTATAAGAAATCTTTACCGTAGCATATACAATATATCTTTTGCATGCGGTCGAAGAAGGTGGGGTTATGTAAAAGAACGATGCCCAAAACCGGTACCAAAAAGTCTCATACATCAAGATAAAAATTATATAGTAATTATTTCCATATGTTTTTGCGATATTATGTTTTATGGATTTGATTTTTGAACCGGGAATTTAATTTAAAGAATAAAAATATAAAAATTGCTTAAGATACATGACGTTTACACAATCTGTCATAGAAATGTAGAATGCAATAGTAACAATTTTTTATGAATCGATCTTTCGATTTTATGAAGTATCTCCGAAACCCGGGTTTTATTTTAAATAATTCTGTAGGAGTTAATATAAAAATCGGTTTTAAAAAAAAAATTGAACTTGATGCAACTTGATACGGTATCCACTATAAAAATGGGCATAGTCTTTTCTATACCATATAGCATAAGTCAAAGCTCTAGTTTTATATTTGTTTTAATATATCTACCAAAGATTAGCTGATAATGCAAATAACTGACTTATTATGATATAATAAAAAAGGGCTTTATTGAAGAAATAAATACGATTAAATACGTTATTATATTAAGCTGCTTTATGCTCATCTTTAGATTTTAAACTTGACTAAGATAGACAAGCTTGTAGTAATATCCTATAATTCTGCAAAATTAAGACTTCAAACATTTTGCGGTGTGCAATTAGTCGCATTATATCATTAGGGTGTTCAAAAGCTGTAAGGCCTTGGTCCACAACCTATTTACCCGTTTATGAGGCGCTCGTCGCTAAAAGAGCACGCTTTGATGGTTAAAACAGTTATCGAATTTTAGGACACCCTATGCACCGTACGTTATGAAGATAACCTCAATGAATTAGTTCGTGGATGCTTTCGAATTATAATTTTTCAATGTTTAAAACCGAAAGATTTTTATATATCCACTGTCATGTGCTTATATATGTGACTGGTGAGTCCCTAACGATATTAAAGGAAAGCATTATGTACTCGATTGTCATCATATTTATGTAATAAAATTAGGGTCATAGTTTTCGAACAAATTTACCAACAGATTAATGAAGTGTGGCAAGGCATGGCGCCTGTCCGGCACTGCTCTCACCGACTCTGGAGGGTGAGGTGAAAGGCACGGGCAAGGCAAAATTTCACCTCACCTTACGTTCGATGGACTAGCGTTTCGTCATTTATTATCCTTCGATTAAGTTCCACAATAATTAATAAATATTTACTATATAATTATATTTTATTTCTTCATATACGATCCACTTATAATCTATACTTATATATCAAAAACGACGTTTTGACGTTGATCTTATATATGAAATAAACGTACATAAAGAAAGACATACTGTCAAACATATTACCTTCTTTTTCTTTTCTTCTGTGTGTTAGTCTTTGTGTGATTTGTGTTTGTAAATTGCTATAGTAACAAGACCTGGATGTTAGAATAAGAGCAGCGTTTTTTAAGTGAAAAAAAAAAAAAACTGCACATAAAGTGTTGTGAGGGCGAAATATTTCGCAAAGTTCATTCAACGCTGCCGTGTTACGAAGGGATAGAAGCTAAAGCCGGACTCTAATCTAATTATGTTAAAAGGCTCACTTGCCGTCTGAGCCGCGCCGATAGGTACGTTTTTTAGCCCTGTTCGCGACTAATTCGCTCGATCATTTTGTTAGATTTTACCTGTGGAACTATGTATATACTGAATCCAAATAGATACATACATACGGCGACTCAACAAGTTTATATCCATAGAAAATTACGAAAACCGACTTCAAACGCCTTATAAGTGTACTCTTGAAACATATCTTCTCCGTTATTTTGATTTTAAAAACAAACTACTGATCCGATTCTTATAAAAAAAATGTAGGATTATTGTGGAAGTGTATTCTATCAGATAATAAAATATTTTCCATATCATAAGTTGCCATTTTTTTTAAGAACCAAAGTATTGACTTTTATTCAAATTTAATGAGATTTTTTATGAAGAATGCCCAATATTATAACCCGCAAAAATACATAAAATCAATTAAGTAATTTTGATTTAAAAGAAAAACTACTGAAACGATTTTCTTGACAATTTTATATAAAAGTATTGTATATTATGGTAGGATCATTCCGGAAGAGTACCGTGAAAGATAAAAAAAAATTAAAATCGGTTCAAAAGTGACGGAGGTATGCGCGAACGTACATGAAAAACAAACATAAATATTCCAATTGAGAATTGAAGTCTCCTTTTTAGAAGTCGGTTAAAAGTCCTCGGCACAATGTCAAACTGGGAATTTTTCAAAATTTTTCAAAATTTTGCCTTGGAAAGCTTCAATAATAATTTTCCCGTGTTTACATCAAATGATGATTGATGCTTTGGACAAGCAACCATATGACTTGCATGTAAGATAGAATTTTCAAAACATTAAAAGAACAGTATGTTTACAATTACGCAACTTTGGCAGGAGGCAGGAGGCAATTACTTTAGATTGAATTTGTTTATCTAGTATTTTTGTATATCAATGTGTAGAACTCTATAATTTAAATAAAAATATAATAAAGCTAAATATTAGCTTGTACAAACAAAAAAATATATTGTTGTTTGTACAAGCTAATCTCTAAAAGCACTGATTAGAAAGTAAATATAATGAAAATCTTGTATGTGAAAGGAATATTTAGGCTGACGAGCATCGCGTTCGTTCCACAGGAACTAAGCAGCAAACAAAAGTAGGATGCAATAATGGGTACCTACCGTTTGTGTTAATTTATTAGCTCCTAATGTTCTAAGCTCCTAATGTTCTAAGGGATTACGCTGCGAGACCACTGGAAAATACCTGGCTTAGAGAGCAAAGTAAGCTAACTGATGCCATTAAAAGAATAGCAAGTTTAAAATGACAATGGACAGGACACGTAGCTGGTAAACATGGTTCGTGGGGCAAAGCGGTTTAAGAATGGTGGCTGTAGGGAGAAGAAAGACCTGATGAAAGATGACATAATGAAAATTGCAGTGAATAAATTGATGAACGTCGCACATGACCGAGTAAGATGGATGGCGCAATATGAAGGAGATTTACACCGAACTGGTTGAAAACGGCTAAGAAGAAGAATGTTGCTAGGAATAGTCATCAGATACTATGGCAAGCTATACGTTCAAACAAACTTTCCTTTACTTAGTGTGGTGGCACAGGTGCACCAAGAGCTGTGTATTGTATCTAGAACGAAGAATAATAATTAGCACAACATATTTGAGACTTTAAACGATACTACTTTTGTGTATATCTATATTTTTAAAGGACAAGACCCAAAAGTGATACCAAAAAGTCACACGCATCAAGGTCAAAATTATATAGTGATTATTTCCAATAATTTATGACATTACTCTTTGTGGATTTAATTTAAAAACCTGGAAATTAATTTAAAATATGCAATGAATATTCTAAAAAATATATATTAAAATATATATTTTTATAAAGAATATATTAAAAATCTGCAATAGAAACTAGTTTTCATGAATAAATTTTTCCATTTTATCAAATATCTCCGGAACCCGAGTTTTATTTGTGAAAAGAACTTCTGTACTAGATAATATAAATTTAATTTAAAAAAAAATGTTTTTTGAATTAAGTACGACTTGCAACTGTATTCCATATAAAAATGGGCATTGTTACTTTTAACAGACTAAAAGAAGGTGGAGGATTGGTCCCATTATTTTCATAACAATTGGTTTAGTGATATGATTGTAAATATTAGATTTCGACCGGCATCTTAGACTATTAAACATACGATACTCAGTATTAGGCCGGCCGTCAAAACCGCGCTCTCAAAACACGCTAATAAAACGCAAAATAATTGCCGCAGATGAAACGCGTCCGGTGAAAGGCAGCCGCTCGCTTTCCCGGAGAGAATCGGCCGAGAGCTGCCAGTCAAATCAAAGTCTGACTCTAAAATAAATCTGGTCTGTGCGTCGAAGCTAGCTTCATTAGGGCTCTATTAAATTATAGCATTGACTGTAGCCCTGGTAGCTCAGTGATGGGGCACCTGCCTTTGATGGTAAGCGATCCCGACGCTCATAGACACACGCAACATCCAAAAAGTCGCGAGTGCCTTGTCAATCTGGAATATTGGATAGAATAGGGTTATTGGATAGGATGGGGAAAAGAAAAGGGTGGACATGGCCATCCGGTATCCCCAAAAGTCATGCATACTCCTTGGGTGAGCGCGGCCGTAGAAGTGCAGCAAAAGCTATAAAAAGATATTATGCTTGACCACCTTTAATTTTATGTACTTGAGTCCTAACTCCGGTGCCCGTACTAATAAAATCGTTCAATTACTCATTTGTATATGTGTCAGGTGGCCGGCAGTGAAAGAGGGCCACGTGGTGGACTATGCTCACCTTCTGTTTAAGAGGCCTTTGCCCAGCAGTGGGACAATGTGGAAAATAGGCTGTTTATTTTTCCACTTTTATTTTTCACTGCAGTAGGTTTGTTATAGCCAAAAATTGCCAATTAAGCGGACAGTTCACTTGGTGTTAAGTAGCAGTATCATCTATGGACATCCGTACAGCTTTTAGAAAAACTGCTTAGAGAGGAAGACAATAGGTAAAATTATCTGGAATAGCTATTCGGCAACCTCATAAGCAAAGCTTATATTTAATTTAAGCTGGCTATCGTCACAAACATGTTAAAATAATTTGTATCCCAACAGGAGAACAATATTTTTATAAATTTATCACTTCATCTTTATGTACTAATGTGTTGCATAACTGCAAGACCTTAAAAACAATCGTATGTGCGCAGATCAAACCAAAATTTTCTTTAGCTTGCATTAACAAGTGTATGAAATACGTTTTACCCTAGTATATCCTATGTTTCAATTTTAAAAATAAACCTCAATGAAATTCTTAATATTATTTAACTAGCTGCTACCTGTAGCTTCACCTGCTACCTTAAATTTTCCCTGTTTTTTCAACATCATTCACTAATGCTCCGCTTGTATTTGTCATAGCGTGATGTTATATAGCCTAAATCCTTCCTCGATAAATGGGCTATCCAACACTGTCTGTTTGCTGATTTCTCTGTAAGTTATTTCTTAGGATATATTTACGTGGTCGTCGCCTAAAATTTTCATGGAAATTGATCGAACAGCTTTTTTTTAAATAAACAATTTAACAGATTTTATCGCGGTGTATTTTTGAATTTTATCACCCGACGTTTCGGACAGCACAACACTGCAAGACCTAAAGATACCTTAAGTAGTTCTGCGTAGATCGGGCTCAAAATGTATATTTAAGCTGACGGTATGCAGGTAACCAGTGACATCAGGACATCAAACACCTCAGACTTACCCGTGACCATGGACGCTGTAAAGGGTTCGAAATAAACCGCGATAAAATCCGTAGTTGTTTAATTTAAAATGTCGAATATTCACGTAAGTCTTAGAATTAAATTTGCTTTTTAAAATCGTTTCACGAACGCTCACTTTTAAGGCGTTGTAAGTTCTTTCAAAAATTATTCTTTCAATCAATATCTACGTTTTTCCACTTGTATAAACTTGATGACCGGTTGGCGCAGTTACTAAGACATTGGTTGCGGCGTCGCAGGTCGTGGGTTCGATTCCCACACGGAGCAA
>JAOCPS010806609.1:0-10157 GCA_025505425.1 Graphium colonna
CGGACATATTGATTTGGTTTTATTCATTTGAAAATCGAATTCAAAATTTATTTACTCACATAGACGCTTGCGGGTTTCTTAGGATACGTTCAATTTTCACATTGTCGTATTATCAATATTCGTGAGGAGCTTCCTCCTCACCGCCAGCTTGGAGGGCAAATTCGCCAGGTAAAAGTGCGTGAGAAACTCAGCATATCAATACAAAAACTAAAATCTGAAAGTTTACAGACTGGAAGTCAAAGATCTAGGTAGTTATTAATGGCATATATACATTTCGATCGAGAATATGCTTTCCTTAAGATTATTAATATTTACTTATTTAATCATCTGTATGAGCAGACCTTATGCCAAAGGCATTGTCTTCCAGCCAATCTTTATCAGGTACGTTGTACAGATAAACATTTTTGATAACAAAAAAAATATTTACCTTCCATACATCATAATTTAATTGTGTTCTTAAATTTATCTAATAGAAATTTTATTACACATGCATACATCTTTCCCCATAAATAATTTTTATATTTTTTGTAGCCGAAAAGTTGGTGTTAACAGTGCGTTCGTAATTCGGATATTTAATCTATATCTATCACTACTTGTGTAACAATTGATATTTTTTTTGGAGTAACAACCGTAAATATATCAATTTCTTTTAAAAAATTCTCTCGCACGGCCTCAGGCTCTAATATTATATTGCTCGAATTTTCTATTAAATTTTTTGCTCGAATATTTCTTGCTCGAATATTATATTGCTTGAAAATTATATAAGACTGTTTCTATTAATTATTGCTCGAATACCTCTCTTTGGAAGAATGGAGATAGCGTTTATATCTGCTGCGCTAACTCATAGCAAAATATCATACGCAAAGATATTATGGAAGTTACGGAATTAAACAAGTCATGCAGTGTCGACGTCGATTCTCTTCTATTAAAGTCTAACTTTTCTTACTGAGAAAACAGCAGAGCTCATTGCATCTGCGAGAGGTGGAAGTAGCTAAATCATTCGTTATTCCTTTAAAGACAGTGGAAATTAGATATATAAAACAGTTAATTATTTAACCACAGATTAAAGTACCGCCTCTTTGAATTCGGAAGTGTAAAAATAATATGTAAACCGGAGGTCGTGGGTTCGATTCCCGCGGGGGAAAAGAAAGATGATCCATGCGTCGGAAGGGCATGTAAAAAGTCGGTCCTGCGCCTGATCGGGCTATGAGAGCAAAGGAACAGAGAGTGAACCTATGTTTGCGCGTACATTTGTGCACTATAATATCTCCTGCGTAGTTGGCTAATCTCATAGATTGGCCGCCGCGGCCGTAATTTCGGTCAGGAGGACTTTATCTTTTATATTTAAAATTAAATCATAATAAGCAAATCCATTCAACATACGCAATATAGCACTATTCACTTAGTCGTCATTTGTAAAAATAACTTATATGCGTATTTGTTTTAAGAATGTGGTCATGGTTTAATTGTATTCTTTTACATTTGAAAATCGAACAATAGACAATGAATATAATCATCAAATATTTTACTTTGAAAAGCAAGGCCAATATGTCGCACACGTTGCAAACGAAATATGTTGTTTATAGGAAAAATTCCAGCTAGCTTAGAGAAGTATGCAAAAGTTCTTTAGATGTGTGATTTTAACCTTCAAAATCAATAACCCTCGTCCTAGCCCCTATACTTAAGATTAAGATAAAAAATAACACGCAATACACTTCTATTATAGAAATGTAAAATATACGAGAATACACCACGAATATTCTAGAAAACTTTATAAGTTTGACCAGATGAACAATTTAAAGATGTAGATACAAATCAACTATAATTTCAATAGCCCATTTTTCATTGATTTTGATACATGATATTTTTTGTTAAACATCTTAGTAAGATATCAATCTCTTATTTGAGAGCTACACTCTTCTCGCGTGGCCATTTGGAATCACTCCCACTTTCCGCCAAAGTTTGACGTTCTGATATGACACGACTCCAACTTCTTTCTTTACTTAATGAAAATATGTTAGTCTTCCTCTGCCTCTCTTTCCATACATTTTACCTTCTACTCTGATTAAAAAGAAGGTTTCGTGTCGAATCAGATGTCTCAGCGTAAAATATCAATAACAAAGATAAAAGTTAAATAACAAAATGTATTTGTGTTCAAATTTGACTGTGACAAATGGAGATATCTTCGGTATTGGTCTTCAATTACTTCATCTCCAATAGCATCTGCGATGGGCCCTGAACGAATATGCATGTATGCAATCAACTTCTACATTTGTAAGAGATATAAAAGTTTTTTTTTCTTTTTTATAAAAGTTTGTATAAAAGAACAATATTGTAATAAGTATTGTTAAGTAACAATATTTTAAGGGTTTCGTCTACTTTTAATTTTAATATTTATTTCTTCAAGTTAATTTACGTACATAAGTAATTGTATAAAACTGATTTATTTACTTTACAAATGCCCTTTTATACATTCTGATTTTATAGATATAAATTATAATTTAAAGATAATTTTATATTTCTAAATTATATTCTTAAAATAGTTTCATTACATTATCTGTGTACACTAAAAACGAAATCAGAACAACAGACTATCATCAACATTCGGGACTATGAAATAACAAAAACAAACCGGAAAAAAAACAAAAGGCAAAAGACCACTGTAATCAGGTCGAGACAGTGCAAACATCGCGCCCTAACCGACCAATAAAGATGACTAACAAAACACGATAGGAAACACACAATGGCCGCCTTCGTAATTTTGGCGCGTTATTAACACCGCCATGTTGAAAGAAATGTCATTTGAATTGCATGGGGTCCTCCCCTACACTGGCATTCCTGCACATGCACTTGTCTTTTCCGCACACATGCATATTTAAAGAGTACCCTCTGTATGGGAGAAAATGCACTTGTTTTGAACGTTTTCTCGTACAATTAGAGCTAACGAGATTGTGAGGAAAGAATTGCTAATACAAAGTGCTCGCTTAAGGGTTTATGCTCTTTTTTAGTGGAGATACGAAAGTTTTTGCTATCGATAGTATATTGTCGAGTAATAAAAAAGTTATGGTAAGTCAAATCTGTTAAATGAAATGGGATTCGAATATCTAACTTATTTTCATAGCTTGAATATTTATATATTGATGTATTTTATTACCGCGATTCACATTGTTATTGTTTATTAAATAAAAGTATACACATTGTTTATTAAAGTAATTTACGGATTTTATCACATCTATATTTGTTTTTTTTAATTCTTGTCTATTCGAACTCTTAACAGCGTTCATGATCATGGGACAGACAATGAATATTGATTTTTTAACCAGCAAATTTTTATAAAATATTAATGTACACATAAATTTTTAAATGTTCTGTTTGATATGTTATTTACACGTACATATGCAACTATCGAAACATATTAGTGTCGGTATGCAAGTGTCGCTCACACACATGCAATCTGCTGCACTCTGCAAAACTGTGGGGGAATTTTCCATTAAATATTTAGATTAGATTTTTCGTGATCCATTAATCACTCTTTAATTGTGTAGGGTCGGGGTCTGCAGTGATGAAAATAGTATTCAGCCTTTAAGATTTGATAATCCTTTGATATGATAATGTAATAAGAAAACAAGCGGTCCCCTTTTCTTCCATTGCTTGGATACCGGTCGCCCAAAGTTTACTTTGTATTCAAAGATCGGGACGTGCGAATACAACGTACGTTTTTCCTTGAATTTTATTTCGAAAAATAGCTTTTCATTTCCATGCGAGATTTCTACGAAAAATGAGCATTGAAAATGTATGATATCACGAGTGAAAACTGACAATATGCGACATTCTTTTGTTGAAAAATAAAAAAAAAATCTTCGACTTTTGTACTTTTGTAAATATATCCTAATAAATATGAAATATTGATAATACGATTCTAATACAACATCTTTTCAATTATGCAGACAATACTGAAGTATCAATTATAATGATAATGCTTTTTCAAAAGAATTTTTATCAAAGTTTAAATTTTCAAATTTCAAATATAAATGCTCTACATTAAAAATTACGTTACAAAACAGATCCAATATCAAATTAAGCATCACGGACGCCATATAGATAAATAAATAAATAAATCATTTATTTTATTCCACAAATAAATAACAACAGATCAGTTTAACTAAACTAACAATATTTTTTAGAAACCAATTAAAATGTAAATAGATAGGATGGTTGTCTTTTATTTGCGAGATATGCATATTTATTTTTTATTTTTACTACAGTAATAGTATCGTTTGTTTTTAAATATTGTCACATCTGAACGTTACACAATATTTCATATATTTGAAAAAAGAAATACATTTAATAAAAGATCAAATAATTAAAACAATAAACATGACCAAAAACCGAGTTTGTAAAGCGTTAAAATCAGATTTGCTTAGACCCCATAATTATTTTTCTCCCGCGTTCCATTATGGGGGGATCAGTGTTGCCAGCGAATTCGGCCCCATAAAAGCCGGCACGCCTTATGTGCACACTTCCCTAATGTTGTTGCTCGCTGAACACGGAGTTGCAATATTTTATACTTTGCCCGATATTTTACCCCGATACCTAATCATAAAATGTTGCTAGCTTGGGCTACGTTACATTTTCAAGTCTATGAATGGGCTTTTATTTATTTATTTATTACTTTCATAAAAGTCTTGTGTTACAATGGCGTTTTATAAACATAAATCGCACAAAGACAATCATCCATCCGAAACATCTATTTGCTCTGTGTGGGAATCAAACCCACGACCTGGGACTCCGCAGCCAATGTTTTAGCAACTGCGCCAACTGGTCATCGAAATAAAATTAATAAAATAACGTTAATCTTATTAATGTCTTTGGGTAAAGTTTGAATTTAATTTCGGAAAGTAAATTGTTAGGTAAACAGCTTTTTACGCATATTATAGAGACTATCATTTAACATATAATTTCGATGACAACCCAAGCAAATTTATTAACAAAACATTTAATATCTACATCAATGTTTTGTATAGAAATAAAAAAAATATTAGTCTTAATAAATTAATATATTAAGTTTAAAAAGTTGTCATTTACCATACATCATTAAATGATAAAAAATTAAATTATAATTCAAGGAAGAGTAGTCTTAGTAAATTTACATACAAAATATAAAAAAATAAAAAAAACTGGTCGTTTAACTAACACGATTCTCTTCGTAGCACGGCCCTACGCTGCGCCTACGTAATCCCTACGATATGGACCGCTCCGCTATTTATATGCAGATTCCACGACCGGCCATAAGTTATCCGTTCGAGCCGGATCATTCCCTTAATGACGCCCAGATAAACGGAAAAAGTACTAGGGTAGGGTGCATTTACACGGCATTGGAACCATATCGTAATAAGCTATTGAGCTAAGTGCAACCGGTGGTGAAGAATTAATTAATGCGTGCAAGTGGTTTTCATTTATAAAACACGGTCAGGGGAATTGGCGGTTGAAATTATTGGCTTATCTTATTATTTACTTATTATTAATATATTTGTTTCATTTGTGAACTATAGGCCCGCAATAGTCGAACTTGGACCTTTTCGACTTAATTTTAGCAAATATCATACCTGTCGACTTTTGTAATATCTTTAAGAATACAACGCTTAACATACTATATATTCATATGTATTATGATATGTAAAAATGCATGATAATATGTGTAATGCTTTTTTATTATAAAGAATTTCTTTTATATATATATTTTTATATACTTTTTAATATTTATAAATCTTCCAAATTTAAGAGTCCTGCTTCCGCTCAGTTCTCGAGAAAAGTGGTACAAAATTTTATGTAAGTTATATACAATATTTCTAAGTTATATACAATACAAAAACTTAATAAAACATCAGATGTTCTTATCATAATATAATTTAAATTAAAAAATTAGTTAGAAAGTTCGTAAAAACATAAATTTTAAAGAACTTGTTTCTTTGCTAGAAATAATCTACAAACAGATTTAAAATAGAGTAATTAACAACAAAAATATTTACAGAGCAATATTACTAATCTAACTTCAATATAAAAAGTTTTTTAAAAAAAATAATAATCAAATAACCCTACTCCTCGCGACATGGTGCCAAGAATGTTGGCTGCATTTCCTCACAGAATGGTTATACTTAACCTTTATGGGAGGAAAGAACCAGCCCTCTTGTCACCAGCCACAACATAAACTTTATAAAATAGCTCTTTAAAAAAATTCTTGGTCCTAGGACCCCATGGACCTAACCCAACTCCATAGCAAGTGGCACAAATATGTAGTCTGCACTGATAGACTCGTATTTGCGACACTTGCTCACTTCAGCTGCCTCTGATGCCGCCCCGGCTAGGAGCCGGGGAGAGAAAAAAGTAGAGTTAACAATAAAATGTAAAGTAACTTAATCCCATAGAATAAAAATTAATGAACAAAAAAGATATCACCTAATTAACAGGAAACTTTTATTTGTCAACAAATTTTCTATACTGACAATTTATTTTTTACCTGTAGTTTAACAAATTTAACGAAACAATTTAATCACTTTAAGCACATAATTACAAATTCCTATGCACAAAATGCTGTCGAGAAACGTTTCGGGACTCGGCGAAATTAAGATTAAATTAAGCAATATTAAAACGGGGGATATTTTCGCGGGAATTAATTAAAATATTGCCCCGAAGAACAGCAAGATGTCGACGTTAACGAAATTTTATGAGTTATTAACTGGGGTTGTATTTCTATAAGGTTTAAATAATAATTCTGTAATTAAATATCACGTATGAATAATTTTGTGTTACAAAAATTCTACAATATATATTCAAACCAAAAATATAGTCATGAAAATAAAAATTTCGATTACATATAAAAAACAGCAAAGAGAAAAATCTTTACAGTTAATATATTTTAGATAATATCAGATTAAATCTGAAATACTTTTCAAACTTTCGTTTTTCAGTCTATAAGTTTGTTCGCGGAAACGCCAAAAAACTATTGGATTGTTTTAAAAAAAATGTTTTGTCCTCAATCTAATAAAACGCAACAATATGTATGCAAAATTATAAACGAATCGAAAGGATTTAGATTCACTCTCTTTTTAACCGACTTCAAAAAAGGAGGAACTTTCTCAATTTTAATGTTTACATTTTTTTGTGTACGTTCGCATATCTCCGCCATTTGTGAACCGATTTTAAAAATTATTTTTTTATATAATAGAGTATTCTTCCGGAATAGTCTTATAACATTTTAATCGGTTCAGTAGTTTTTAAATCAAAATAAAAAAATTAAACTTTTGTATTTTTCGGCGTGGTTCCGTCATTTTTGAACCAACTTCAAAAATTATTTTTTATAGGATAGACTATTTTTTATAGATATACTATTAAAATTAAAAAACATTGGTTCATTAGTTTGTTTGTTTTTTCAAATTAAAATAACAAAATTTAGGAATCTCCGCAACTTATGAACTGATTTGTAATAATATTTTCACATCTGATAGACTACGCTTCCGCAATGGTTCCACAAAATTTTTATAAAAATCTGAATATTATTTTACATTTGTTTCTTAAGTACACTTTGAAGGAGTTTGAAGTCGGTTTTTATAGTTTTCTACGATTTTAAATCTGCCACAAGAAGCGAGGCTGCAGTTCGAAATTTTACTTTTTATTTCACATGAATATTTTCCACAGGACCGTAAAAACCCAGTGCACTGTTTGCGTGACACTCCAGCGATGCAAATAGTGGTTGGTCATCGATCAGCTGGACATCTGATCTACGATAAATAAACGATTAAATAGATATACAATGTATATTCAATCGAGCAAAACATAAAAATGTGATGCATTATTCCTTACTTTTGTATTTTACTGTATTTAGTATTTTACATTGAACAAATTTATTTTCGAAACATATGTTCTCTTTTATTATGACTTTAAAAACAAACTACTACGAATTTTAATTTTAATAAAAATCGCATCATTTTGGAAGTATACTCTATCAGATAAAATATTTTCAAAATCAGTTTATAACTCGCGGAGATATAGGGGAACATTCCTACATTTTGTTATTTTCATTAAAAAAAAAACAAATTACTGAAACGATTTTTCTGAAAGTTTCAGAGGACCATTAAGAAAGAATACTCAATCAAAAAAATTTTTTATAATCGGTTCATAAATGACATAGATTTGCGCGAACGTACATAAAAAAATATAAAAATCCGAATTGAGAGAGAACCTTCCTTCTTTTTTGAAGTCGGTTAGAAGGGCATTTACAGGATTATACGGCACGCAAAATTTATAATCGTAATTAATAATATAAAAAACTGGCCACGTACGTATGAGTCGGACTAGGGCACAAAAGGTTCCGTACATTACTCGTACAATTTCAACGTTACGTTTAATACCACTTCACGCTTTAATTATTTACAATTTTGAAAACTTGAAGTCTAATAGTTTGCAAATGATAGAGGAATAATAAACATTTTTTTTTTTAAAATCATACATCTATAATCTTATACTCGATTTTCTTAAAAAAAAATATCGAGTAAAAAAAACCCTAAAACATTGAACTAAAGTTAATTATAAGAAAGTGTAATTAGTAAAACAATACTTTTACTATTTAGGTTTTAATTTTTTCACGAACCCCATCGACGTATCTATAGTATCAATCTAAACACGCAAACTTCGGTGTGAATGTGGACAGAATTGAGCAATTCGGGGGCTTCAAGTTTAAACTTCGCGCATTATTCTAATCTTAACTGCCACATCGACCGTTCAAACTTTGACCCTGTACACTGAATAATGTTAATTTCTTAATAGTTCAAAGGGTCGAACGGACAGGTCAGCGAAAGCCCGGCTGTAACTCAACAGGTATTACGTACGACCGCTGTCCGTCAGGTCATAAATTAGCATAGCATTTCGATCCCCCGCCGCCGCTTTACGGAAGTTCGGACAAATGGGACCCATTTATCAATATCCCCATATAACAATAGTTTACACAGTTTAGTGCTTTCGTTAAGTTTACCTAGGAAAGACAAGATAATGTCTTAACAATAATTAGAAAGTTTACCACCGACCTATAAAACACTGAATAAAATTATCAATTTTATTTGTATTACAAATGAAGTCCTTCTGACCGAATTTCGGCAACGGCGGCCAATCTCATCTGAGATTAGCCAACTGCGCAGGAGATATTATAGTGCACAATTGAACGCGCAAACACAGGTGCACTCTCACTCTGTTCCTTTACTCTCATAACACGATAAGATGGATAACCGACACGACCGGAGAGAGATCAGGCGCAAGACCGACTTTTTACATGCCCATCCGAAGCATGGATCAACTTTCTTTTCAGGCAATCCGGTGATCAGCCCGCATTGCCCTAATCCAACCAAGAAACAACAACACAAAGTCATCTTCCCCCCACGGGATTCGAGCCCATGACCTCCGGTTTACAAAGCAAGGGTCCATAAAACTAGACTACATTAGGATGGCCATTTCTACTCTTTTCTTTTCCCAATCATATTTCATCCAAATCCCTAATCCCGACCTCATCCTATCAAATAAACCTATTCTACGCAGTTTCCTAAGTTGACAACGCATTCGTAACTCTCCGGATGTTTCCTGTGTCTACGGGCGACGGAAATTACCGTCAGGTCCGTCTGCCCGTTTGTCTCCATTTCCATAAAAAAAATATATTGTACATTTTTTACAACTATTTATAATATATATTTAATTGACTGTTTACGAGATACAAGGTTAGTCAGGTATAATAGTTGCCAATAAATGAGAAAAGTACACCATATTTATGCCATTGGGGCCAATCTACGTACAATTTACCAACTTTTCAGACACGGGTGCACTTCTCCCATAATTCGCGAAGACGGATATCCGACTGTAATGGAGATACATCAGGTGCAGGATCGACTTTGAATAGCCCTTTCAACACATGAATTATCTTTACAAATAATCAGTTTATCTATCCTTATTAGTCTAATCACTTTAAAAAACAACAACAGATAGTTATTATTCTCTGACGGATTTTTTTTTTAAAAACGCTGCCCTAATTATAAGACCAGTCTTGTGTTACAAGGGCGTTTTACAAACATAAATCCCACAAAGACAAACACCCAGATCCGAAACAACTATTTGTA
>JAOCPS010806719.1:0-10156 GCA_025505425.1 Graphium colonna
TCCTACCCGTGACCATGAACGCTGTAAAGGGTTCGAAACGTCGGGTGATAAAATTTAAAAAATTTAAAAAAAAAAAAAATAAACCGCGATAAAATCCGTAAAGTTGTTTAATTTAAAATACAGAAATTTAGTTTAAAATTTCACAGAATAGGTAGAAATTATATTTTATGACTGTCGATGTTATTCATTTATAAAAATTTAAAAATTCATTTTATTCTGTATTACATTGACATTATTCAGCACATTTTTTTAAATAAACGGGGTACTTTTCCTATTCGGGCAATTTTTATACACACATTGGAGTATGCGTTTTTACAAGTTGTCAAAACATACATGTCATATAAGCATCAATCAATTTGACAATTTGTTTGACAACGCTCCATCTGGATTATTCTCTAATCCGAGTTTTGGCCAATGAGTATCAACAATAACCACATTTATCAAAAGGACGTTAAAAATGAAACAATACATCATAGAAAATATTATTTATTGCACAGGGATATCATTAAATTAAGAATACTTTTAACATAATAATAACAATATGAAAAATATTTAATTAAATAATATGATTACGCTATAATAATTATGAATGGGCGAAAACGTTCCTTGTTCCATGCGGACAGTTTGCGACTATAATCGCAATTTGAGCTCTGTACTGTTTATAACTAGGCGTATATATAAAATAAATTCGTAAAGCTTATAGTTTTGTTTGCAAACTCGTCTATTTCATACATAATATAGACGTTTATGCACAATAATCCAATAATACCAATATATCTTACAAATACAACGCATATAACAACGAAACTTCCCGCGGGTTATTTTTACTTTGGTATATTTTTGTTTAAATTTAATGGCACGAAACATCTGTTATTTTTTTAAAGGATAACACTGCGGGGTTAAGACATCGAGCTTCGCCACAAAGTGTTATTTTTAGGGATTATGTTATTTGATATATAAAATAACACATAGTAATTTCCATTCATCATAACAAACTAAATTTGTCACTAAGTTATATAAGTGAATTTCTTCTCAGTTTAGCGAATATATTATAAAAAATACAATTAATCTCTTGTATATGACTTACAATTTCTGTCAAATAATAGTTCTTTGAATACAATATTATAAATTATAAATTTCTTTTCCTTTTTTATTTTCACCTTATTATAAAATATGAAGTATTTAATGTTCCTTTTTACATAAATTTTGGATGTAATTGTTATGACGAATTGAAATTCCGCTAAGAACTCGTTAGCATATTATAAATAAAACATAAAAAAAAAATATGATAATGCACCTTTTGTAGCACATGGGCGAGCGTTTTCTATTTTTAACGACGGCTTAACAATATTACTTATGAGTAGTTTTTCAAAGAGACAAATTTAATTAATTAATAATTTATACCACATTTACAGTAAATAAACAGATTTGAGAATTTTATCAAAAACAACAACGATTTCCACAGAAAACCACAAAATTGAATTCATTCGTCTTAAATATAGCCTATATATTGGTATATCTTTGTCCAACCAAAAAAAATACGATAAAATGACTGACGCTGTTTTGTTTACTATTTCATAGTTTAATGTAATATACATAAAAATAATAATTTTGAATATTTATAAGATACCATCAAATGTACACAAAGCTATTTATAATTATTCAATATTGAACCGTATGCTTGTTTGCAAACTTTTTTTATATAAAAAAATAAAGTTCAGAATCCTACGCCCGCACCTATAATATCATAGCACTATACTAAAATAGCCACTAGCATGATTTGATTATGATACAATTACAATAACGCAATGGACACTAGTAATAAATTATGAAATACATTCACTTATTGTTTAAAAAAAAATTAAATTACAATAATCAGTTTCTTATGTCATACGACATAAGAAACTGCTTCTTTCTATGTACTATGAATTGCTGGATTGGGGAAATCAAACAAATATTACAAAACGAATTTTTGTACAATGTTGTACGTACAAATGTTGGATAATTATTAAGAATGAGTCCAATAAATGTACACAACTTCATTTGTTCATTGTTCTAATATTCATAGATTTACAGTGCAATTGAATTAGGAATATTAAATAATACATTTACTGTAGATTTATTTATTTAGTACATTTATCAAGCCATGCATATAATAACAATAATACAATATATTACATCACATCAGTCTCTAACCATGTTGCATTTCAAACTGCTTCGGCCTACAAATATCATACCAATTTGTTAAGCCGCTCCAATGTCTATGGTCCCTTATCAGTGCGGAATGTTTGATCTGTTACAATTTCTACATGTTTTTTTTAAATTAGTTTAATTTAATATATACACTACGATCTTTACTTACAGTGTTAGAATAGGTAGACATAATTGGAAATTTGTGACAAGTTCAGAATAGGTTTATAAATAATGAAAATAATAGCCAAATATTATTCAGTTTTGAAAAAGTCTATTTTTTTTGTATTTCTAATAAATAAATGAAATACGATACAATATAACAGTAGCATTTAAATTTATGATTCATATAAGAGTTGCTAATTGTGAAAATGCAATGTTGACCTTAAAATGTTAGGATTTAGGATTAAAATGCAGTTTAAATTTATATGAATGATAAGAATAAATTAAGATAATGATGTATAGGCCTTATATTATTAAAATAACATTTACATGTAAGACTTGAAACATTGAATTATAGTCCTTATAATATTGGTATGAAATTTTTATTCATAAGTTTTAAGAGGGGTGTGACAAAGTTGTGACATAAATGTCAGGAGGTTGACATAGACCTGATTATGAGTTGTCAGATCTATGTCATCCAGATTGCAGAGGACTATAAATTTTCAAATTTATTTGTTAATTTTTCATTCATTGTAACTAAGTTTATATAAATCACTATAATTGTGACATTAAAATGATTCTCAAGGAGCTATTGAGACAAGGTAGTAGAGACCCACTGTATGCCACCACAATTGGTGTTGGCATACGCTAGCATACTGCATTTTATTAAATTATAGACGTCGTGCCCATTTATATGATCAAGAATTATACTGAGCGATTAAGAGGATAAAAATAGACCTTATATTAATGCAATACATTTCAAATTCACATGAGTGAGGATAACGCCTTCAGATCGGGATGCGATGCATCGGGGCCCTCAGGATTGGATGGTCGGTCAATGAAATATGGACCTTACATTTTTTGCTATAGAGTCTACATCACATAAGCGAGCATAGAGCTCTTAGATCCGGTGCTGCGGTGATCTCAGGGGCGTATGTGTTTTGTGTGCATGGGTCAAAATACATGTTGCAATTAAATACGGATCTCATACCATGACATGAGCGAGCAGAGCGCCCTGAGGTCCGCATCACTCGGAGGCGGGTGGTCGGCCAATGAAATAGCTATGAGTATATAGTCGGCGTGTAACGATCGCAGCGGGGCTCACATGAGCGCGCAGAGCGCCCGCAGGTCGGCGTCGTCGGGGTGCGGCGGCGGGCGCGGCGGCGGGTGGTCGGCCACGTCGGGCAGGTAGCGCTCGTAGCGCAGCCCGCGGCGCTCGTAGAACAGCAGGTAGGCGTTGGGCTCCACGCCCTGCGGCGCCGCCTCGCGGCAGCTGCTGTCGTTGTAGCACAGCCACGAGCCCACGGGGTTGTGCGCGTACGCCACGTAGTGCCCGCCGTGCAGCTGCCCCGAGTGCGACTGCGAACCACGACACTAAGTCAGAACACTCAAGCGCCAAAAAACCAATGGTTATCCTCATGGGGCCCTCAAATCCCGTCATTAGAGTGTTCTCGTGAACCATATCCTAGGACTAGCCTAGACCTTACTTAGTCGGTTTTAGGTTGGCTTAAGAAATATTAGCAGTAGGGTGTTCCACAGCTTGAATATAATTTGTAAAACTTATAAAAGAATTACTTCTCTAAAGACATCGATCCAAAACAAAAATATAAAGCTTTTCCGAGGACTTTTATGAATCGTTTTTGTTTAAAACCATTGTCTTCCTTTCCATAAACACAAACTTGCATTTATAGTTCCATCTTCATAAATATTCATATTCATGATTTAATCACCTTTTGTATAATTTTTAATTTTTTTTTTTAAATTTAAACTATTTGTTAAAACTATTATTCCCTAACATCCTCCCTTATTCATTATAGTTCACATATACTAAATTAAGATAAATTCTTTTTTTTATAACAACAATTTTTAAATGCTCTAAATTTTTGCAGAACTCTTGACCGAGCAATTAAACGAGCGAAACACCAACTCAATTCCATCTCTTCGTCAATCGACACACAACATTTCTAAACTCTACATAATCACATTTAAGATGTAATTCGCACAAAAACATCACTCGTTTTCGTATTTTTTTCCTTACGGGACACCTACTTTGGGATAGCCAATATTTTTAGTTGATAGAGAATATTCTCTACATCACCCCAAGCTTGACTGATAGATAATGCCATTGGCATTAAATCCGCCTTTGTGCACTTCATTTATTTTTTTATGGAAAGGAAGGCAAACGAACGGATGGTTCACCTGATGGTAAGTGACTCCGTCGCCCATAGACACACGCAACATCCGGAGAGTTGCGAGTGCGTTGTCAACCTAAAAAATTGGATACAATACGTTTATTGGGTAGAATGGGTCAGGAGTAAGGATTTGGAGAGAATAGGAGTGGGAAAAGAATAGGGTTGACAAGGCCATCCGGCATCCCCAAAAAGTCATGCATACTTTATTTTATGCCGACTTTTTAAAGGGCTAGTGGTACTTCCCCGGGCAAGCGCGGCCGTAGAAGTGCAGCAAAAAGCTGTGTAGCTTTACCTTACTTATTTGTGCATTGAGTTTAAAGAATAGATTAGAGAGAGAGAGAGAGAAACAAATCGTTAATTCTACGGAGAGTCACCATTACTGACGTGTGAAGGCTAACACGTCGCACCACTTCACGGAGTTCCAGAATTAGTAATGTGCAAGTAACTAACCTAACCCAAATAGTCCGGAGTAAAAGTGATTTTTTTAGCAAATTAGAGCCATAATTTGTCAGTATGGCCGATTTCTAAGGTGTAATTATTAAATTTTTTTATTTCTTCCAAAACCCAGCGCTTCCTAAAAATTTCGCCATACGCGGGTCTAATCAATTAATATTCTCTATCAACTAAAAATATTGGCATTACTTAAGTAGGAGGTGTTCCATAAGAAAAAAATTAACCTTGTTTTCAATAAACAAAAAAAAATTAAGTTATAGTAGAGCATAACATCTTTTCACAACTTTTCTGCGCTCTCCCGGGGAAGTACCCCCCCAAGTAAAATAAAGTTTGCATGACTTTGGGGTTACCGGATGAACATATTTATGTTTTTCTTCTCCCACTCCTTGCCCCTCCATATCCTTAATCCCGACCCCCTCCTAACGAATAAACCTATTACATCCAAATTCCCAGGTTAACAACGTACTCGTGCCTCTCCAGATGTTGTGTCTATGGGCGACGGGATCGCTTACCATCAGGTGAACCGTCTGCTTGTTTGTTTTCCTTTCCATTGAAAAAAAGAAGACCGAACCAAATCCGAATCAAAACCCTGAAACACTCACCACGACAGCATACAGCTTGTACTTCAAATCGAAGGGATCTTGATCCTCCTCTATATGGTGCTGGTGGTAATCGACCAGATTATCATCGTTCACCGGCGTGGCCGTCAGACTGGTCGACTCTAGTCTCGTCCTAACCCTCAAATTTACGGACCGTCGCTTCGCACGAGGTTGTCCGCCATCCTGGATTTCATCCGAATGGTCGTCGGACTGGTCGTCGGAGTCTTCGCTCTCGGATATCCGCCTCTCGATGGTCGACCGTCGTCTCAAACCGATCAGCTCTCGATGACGTAATATAGTCTCTTGGGGTACTGAGGCTAAGTATGGAGTGGGGTCGAAGTCCTCGAAAGGGAAGTTCACCACTTTTTGGGATTTTATCCATTTGTTGTTCACGTATTGGAAGCGTTTTAGATGGATTATCTGAAAAGGGTATATTTTAATTTGTAACATATGGTACACATATATTAACATTTTTTAAAAAAGAATTGTATATTTGAAGTTTATAAGCGTTAGGAAGAACTAAAATATGTATATTAATATCCAAAATGGTCGCCGAGTTTAAATTTTCACCTTTTATTTTGACACACATGACCTAGACTAATTTCATTAGAAGCTGAGTGTATTTGTTTATTTTTTTGTTTATGTCAAATTTAAATTTGATTCATTTTATAATTACCTATTCTATTGTTATTTTTCTGTTCACTGTTCTGTGTACCTGTCGTGTGTCCAAGACATACAAACATTTTGTACCACGATGGATTTATTTAAGATTATTTTTTGTCCCGTCTCGAATCATGCTTAATTTTGCATCTCATGGATGTAACCCTAGTGGCGCTTATGAGAATGGTTATAAAGTACTGTCAATGAAATATGATTTTTAAACTATTGCAATAGAGTTTACATTTCTACGATCCACTGAGCAGTGATGGGGGCGGCTCCTCATATATGCACCTTTGTTGTTGACTGACAACTGCGACGTTTATTACAACGGGCAATGCAATATGGGCCTTAGAACGTATTTATTTATCTACACTTGCTGCTTTCAGCGGTGACATCAACGTAAAATTATCTTAGAAACATTTTTCGTTGATGATCTGTTTCTTTTCATTATAGCGTGATGTTTTTATAGCTTAAAACCTTCGTCAATAAATGGAAGATCATTCGATACAAAAAGAATTTTTCCATTCGGACCAAAACGTCCGAAAATTAGAGCGTTTAATCAACGAAAGAAACGATCTCATCAGCTTTGTAATATTAGTTTAGATAAGGGATACAAAGTTACAAAGAAATGTGCACCTTAATCCGTTACGGGGTACCAAGACATTGAAACATGAAGCCGTCGCCATAAGACTCATATTCGTTTACTAACTGTATCAGTAGCTTGTTGGTTTGGGCTCCTGCTTTGTAAACCGGAGGTCGTAGGTTCGAATCTCATAGGGGGAAGAATGACTTTGTGTTGTGTTTTAGTTGGCATTGGCACTGGTTTTCAAATTTTTGGTCCACCAATTCCTTTTAAGAAAAACAAAAATATCTATCGCCCGCCTAAAAATGTACAACCTTCCAATACCATCGCGAAAGAGCTAGAGCCCAACTTAAGCTATTGCCTTGAATGAACGCGAAAAGTTCAGCGCAGCCAAGGGGCGCTGGCGTCCTCTTTGGGGAGCACTGGATAAGCGCAATGCAGGCTGATTAGTGGATTGCTTGAAAAGAATAATAATCCATGCGTCGAATGGGCATGTAAAAAGACGATCCTGCGCCTGATCTCCCTTCGGTTGTGTCGGATATCCGTCCCATCAGGCTACTTGTGCACGATAATATTGGCTAAGCTGTAAGGAGCAGACTGACCAGCACCGGCGGCGCCCGCCAGATCTGCAGCTTCTTGGTGGCCGGCTGCGCGCTGCGGCAGCCGTCGCAGTGGTACCTCTGCTCCAGCCTCTCCTCGGAGGTGAAGGCGGCCAGGCAGCTGGCCAGGTCCACCGGCCGCGCCGCGCCCGCGCCGCACTGCGCGGCCGACGGGTGCTCCGTGCACAGCCGCTCGCGCGTGCCCTGGTACCTGCGCCCGTATACCCGATACTTATACGTATGAACAGCCAAAATATTATTTAACGCCTTGAAGGACGCATTGAACAATATAATTTGGACCGGCATTTTTTTTTATTGTTAATGCATTGACAGACACTCACGTCTATAGCCGTCAAAGTGAAATTCACTATGTGTCATGACGACAATTGCCGTCCAAAATGAAACGGTCGTTTTTAGACACTACGGCTATAGCGACACAAATGTGCATTTACCGTCGTACTAGTAGAAGCCTAGTGTCATGTATTCAACAATTACAATTAATTTTATTTAATCAGAAAGAGTAGAACTATACTCCTAATATTCTAAAAATTACAAAAAATATAGTGTCCATTTTTGAACTTCACTTGTTCCCACAGTCCCGTCAATGTAATTTTTTGTTTCGTATGTAATTTTTTTAACTATGTTTTTAGTGTACAATAGTTTGAGGTAGACATCATTTAACCCCTAGATTTATTTCAATCCGAATGCCTATGGGTAATTACCCAATCTCAAAATATAAACAATAATGTTATTGTGGAGTGACCCACCGGTAGGCATGCGGTTTTTATCATGTTAAAATAAATATTAATTTACCATTGAATAAATAAATAATTACGAAGCGGATGTTTCAAAGAAGTTTACGGGCTCGGACAGTTTACGATCTATAACGGACGTACAACTGAGCAGGCCGAGTAGCTAAACTTATTTATTTAAAAATTTACACTAAAACTATACCCCTAATTTTATTACATAAATATGATGACGTTACGCTACCGCATGCTCTCCCTAATATCATCGCGTAATATCACGTTTCCGGGCGGCACAATTAAAAAATGCCATCTATTGCCAAGTAGCAGTAATTACCGTTGAAAAAAAAGTTAATGAAATACTTTTTTTAGTTTGGGAAGCGTACACAAACCAGCATAACATTTTTATATACATAAATTAGGGTACAACATAAGAAAATGAAATATTAATACTATAACTGACTCTGGTAACTTTGTGTCTATGTAAAGCACACAGGCACAAATTTACCATAGTCAAAACACAAATAAATATTTATTTTTCTTTTCAATCAGCGGTAGCCAAAACATAATATAACATTTTTAAATTAAAGGGCATTGTTTTACTCAAAGGGAATTCATCCAATCTTAGAAAAAAGTATAAAAACATATCATTAGAAGGTAAAATGTAAGAAAAAAGCATGGAATAGACAGCATCTACCCAACTATGAACATTGGTTAAACTAGTTTATTTGGTATGAAATGAAATATCTTTATTCAATGTTGAAGTATACACTTGCCTATTGACTGTCAAATTTACTACCACCGGTTCGGAAAGTAAAGCCACTGACCTGAGAAGAACCGTGTAAGAAACTCAGTGGGGCCAGTCTTTTTTTATATATGAATATTCATAAATATTATTTTAATTTATAATATGTATTACAAATATAATCCTTTAAAGTTTTTTGAAAAATACCTGGAGCGAGCAGTTCATTACCAGAGTGTGTTATCATTTAAATAATCCTTGATATTGTAATAACCTTTCACACACAAACGTTCCTTAACAATTTTTTTGAATTTATTAACGGACATATTTTGAACGTTTTCTTGGAGTATGTTGTAGAAGCGTATACATTGCCCCATAAAAGATTTGCTTATCCTTCTTAGTCTTGTGACAGAAGGAATTAATCTATGCTTGTTCCTAATATTTACATTATGTAAATTACAATATCTTGGGATTTGCGACATTATTCTTTGTAACTACGTGTCTAAAAAACGTATATTATATTATTATCACGTTTGCAACGCATTATTTTTTTTTTTTTTGGCAAATTAAAATTTCTCTTTACGGCGTTTGATAAAGGTTTTAAGCGACACAACAAATATAAAACAACACTACGACCATTGAACCAAAAGATAGAACAGACCACGATTCACAAAGGACTAGCCCACTTTTATATGGCATACTGTAGTTGCATTAGATTCAAACATTTTTTTGGAGGTTTGACTTATTATAATAACTCCTAGAGAAGTTCTTTTCTTAAAGAAAACCCGGGTTTCAGAGGAATTTGATAAAATGGAAAAATCAATTCATCAAAAATAGTTTCTATTGCATTCTACATCACTGACTGATTGTGTAAACGTCACATAGGTTAAGCAAAACTTTTATACTTTAAATTAAATCCCCTGTTCAAAAACCAAATTCAAGAAGTGTTATGTCATAAATAATTATGGAAATAATTACTATATTATTTTGATTTTGATCCATGAGACTTTTTGATCCCAATTTTGAGCATTGTCATTTTAATTAAGAAAAGCTGATTTATTCGTTCTTGAGGTAAGTCGCTGTGTTTTAAATTTTAACTGGCACGATATCATGTATACATATATTAACATATATAGTATATGCGCGTATTGTTTTAAATATAATCAATTGTGACAGAGTGGGGAGTATGATACGACATTAAATGACAATCTTGACTATTAAAAGTAGTTT
>JAOCPS010806830.1:0-10155 GCA_025505425.1 Graphium colonna
ATGGACACACGCAACATCCGGAGAGTTGCGAGTGCGTTGTCAACCTGGGAAATCGGATACAATTGGTTTATTGGATTTATATTTTCCTATACCTATCCCGTCCAAATCCTAAATCCCGACCCAATAATATCCAATAAACCTATTTTATCCAATAACTCGGTTCTCAACGCACTCACAACTCTCTAAATGATGCGAGCGTCTATGGGCGACGGGATCGCTTACTATCCGTCCAATCGGTAATCCGTCTCCTCGTTTGTCTTCCTTTCCATAAAAGAAAAACTTACTTCACGATAAAGTAAAAAGGAAATTACAAATCAAGCACGCTATTCAGACAAAGTAAGGAGTAAATAATGAAAGTGATACTTACTAGAAGCAATGTGCAGCAGATAGGATGGCTCTATTAGTAAGGATGGAACCACCGCATGCTTGCAGGTAGCTATCCAAATTTCTAGAATATAGAAGCGATGCAGCGTAAGGGTAGGCGTCTATTGTTGTTATTGAGCCGCCGACGATCCGATGTTGTACGCTAGGAAGAGCTGAGGAAACAAAATATCCATTTGACAATTTAGTTAAGCTTCTATGGGAGTCACGGTATTAATGTAGCTATTGTAGCTTCTTAGAAACTTCACTGTTATTTTCGAGGAAAGATTGCATTTCTATAGTAAATATTTAAAACTAAATTTTTAATATTTTTTAAATCAAGGCTACAATTTCTTTATGATTTATTAGAATATTTCAATCATGATAGTCTTCGTGTTTAAAAGACCTTTTTATACTAAGATACTATTTTTTTATAATATTTTTTATAAATATCAGGACAGGTCTAGAGATTTAATTAAGCATACTTTTTCAACTACATAAAAAAAAAATATCTCGGGAATTGTCGGAGATGAACATATTTGAGCTAACATAGAACCTCCATGAGTAACGAGAACCCTCCTCTTTTGTCATACCGAAAAATCTATATTCCCTACTCTAGATTGCAAGATTCAACTGCAGAACCTGACATCTTACGTATTATTTACTTGTTCTTTTATCACAAAAGTTGTTCAATTCAAGCTATCGAAGAAATATGTATTTCTGGCCAAACTTTGGCATTTAATTGTGATTAAAAAAAATATTCTGCGAGCTACCAGAACGCTAACACACAAAATTTCCTTAAAATCGCCCTAACCGCTGACATTTGCAAGTACAAAGTATTCGAATAAATGACTGTTTCTCGCATAAACATCCGTGTATTAAATTCCTCTTTTATTAATTTCTTCTTTTACCTGAAGTAAATTACCTAAATTAAATGAGGTTTATTTTTCTATATAACATGTCATGGAAGGTTTGTCTTGATTTATACGTCGCGGAACGTACAATTTGACAAATCTTCCTTGATATATGAAAGCCAAGCGAGGCCATAATAGTATTTGATATGAAAATTTTCAAAGAATTCCATGCAATTTTTCGTACATTTTCTTACATAGAAATCTAGTTCCGGCAGTTGTAAATACATCAAAATAAGAATAAACTAAATGGGTGCAGCCGTTCTAAGAAAATGCGCGTACATATATGTAGTCAATTGATTTTTATTTATATAGAAAAAAAAAGGTTTCGACTCACCTGAAACAACTGAAAGGCTTAAAGCCACAAGGTAGAAACAAATTGAGCGCATTGTTGCCAGGTAGACAGTAACTTTAAGGCTAAATCAAATCAAATCAACCTCGCTTTTATATAAATAATCAACGTACTCCAAATTAAGTGTTTTGAGAACTACGTATCGTTTCAACTACTTATTATTGGAAATTGTTTTCAAAGCATTAAGTGATAGATAACAGAAATAAGAATTTGACTTAATAATATTGTCAATTTCTATTTTAATAGTATAAGTATAGAATATCCATTATATTTATGGCTGCATCAACATTTGCATCTGTACCTATGATTAAAAAAATGTTATGATGGTGATGGAAGAAGTTATCTCTATCAAACAAACCGATGAACCTTAATATACGCTCAAAAATTTTAACTTAACACATGGGTTATTATCCTACAATAATGGGTACAACAATAATAGTTGGAACCTTCCAAACGGGTAGAACAGTTTCCAACCAGATGGAATAGTAGCAATAAGAATGCAGGATTTTTAACTCCATAATTTCATTACCTAATAAAATTAAAAAAGTTTAAAATTAAGTTAAAAAATCCTGCCCCAGTCTGGTGTGGTGCCGAGGCAGCTTCTCCGTCAAATCGGGCTATATTTATTACAATAAGCGGACTGAACCGTTGCTCTATCATGAAGAATTAAGAATAGAATAATAAATAAAATGAAATAAAATCATAACAGTAAATATAATTTTGTAGGAATATACCATACTAACTATTGCCTGCGGCTTTATCCACATGATATTGCTTTCAGATTTTAATTTTTTCCCTAAAACTTCAAAAGTAAAGTAGCTTAACATATTATTCATATCATTAGCTATCTGCTTTTGCCGCGACTGGGACCAGTCGGGCCAAAGGCGGTACAGCCGTTTCGAAGATTAGCTGATCCAAACAGACAGACAGACAATTTTTTTTTGTTAGAGGGGGTAGAGCATAACAATTTTTTACAGCTTTTGCTGCACTTCTACGGTCGTGCTCGCCCCGGGAAGTACCACCGCCCTTTATAAAGTCGGCATAAAATAAAGTATGCATGACTTTTGGGGATGACGGGTGACCATGTCTACCCTTTTCTTTTCCTATTCCTATCCCATCCACATCCTTAATCCGGACCCCATCTTATCCAATAAATCTATTTTATCCGATCTCCCAGGTTGACAATGCCTTTCATTTTGTCATTTCAAACAGACACTCCAACTTATTTATATTATGTATAACTGGCCTCAAATATGAAGGATTTTAGGCCAGTTACCCAAAATCCTTCAATAATACTTGAATTGAGTATAAATATGCTCATATAATAATGCTTTCTTGTAAATACGCTGGTTGAACAAATTTCAAGTGGGTCAGTATATGCTGAAGTTGATTAATTTTCTCGAAAATTAAAATGATATTATATTCCAAAACCCAAAAGCCAAGTTAAAATTTTTTCAAAAAACATTGCAAAATTTATCCAGCGCTTTCTACGAGTTATAGATGTTTCTTTTCGATTCGTATTCAAAAACATTTGCCTGACCCCAGGGGATTCGCCGTCATCTTTTATGATATGTTTAGTGCGTTCATGCCACGGAATGGGAAACTTTTTCTTAATAGACCAGATTTGGATGGTGGTGAAGTTTGACAGATACCCAGTATCGCGGGGTATAACGCGAAACCCGTGTCAGGGCAACGAGCGAAGAAATCAACGATAGTATAAGCGGAGACTTTGGAAGTCTGTACGGTTATCATAGCGTAAGTGGCAAACACTGTCCCATAGGAGTAGTCAATGTGACCTGGCGTAGGGCAGCAGAGACGTACTGGTGTAAGAAAAAACTGCAAATAAGAAAAACAGAATATTTATGCGTTGCAAGAAAGCAACGGGACACTAATGTCATTATTAATCCCTTGAAAGTCAACTTAAATGTACAATGGAAAGTACAAATACAATAGCGCCGAATTCGCAACGTCCCTTTGATTGGAGAGGAGTGCTAAAAATCCCCAATAAGAATCTGCGTAATATAAGATCTCCTAAAAGGCAACAAAAGATGTTTAACGTCACAATATACCCTTGGAGATAGAGATATTGTAGATAAGTGAAGTAAAGATGACTGGTGCAAAAAAACTAGTATCTTAAATAATAAAACGCTTTATATTTCAGGGAGCGACCACACCCGAAATTTATGGCGTTATATTTGCCATCGACAACCATATTAAAATTGCAGTCATTAACTTCGTTCCACTGTCGAATGATACGATGATGCTGCAACTTAACACAAAACCTCGTCAGGTAAACATCATATGTATACGTATATGCACCTACATCAGCCATAAGCCTAGTAAACTTGTATAGCTAAACTAAAGAGAGGACATAGACATTCTGATGGGATATCGGTCAAGGTGAAGTGCCTGATAAATAAAAAAGTAAATGTTAATGTTTTGAAGATTTTAGAATAGAGGACCATTATCTTAATAGACCTGTTCAACTTCGTATACGACACTGGGATTAGACCTGAGGATCGGTTGAACTAACACATTCTAACTCTTTTTAAAAAGCGAAACGCAAGACGATACCAAGATAATCGCACAAATAGTCCTACGTAACACGTTTAAAAAATCTTTTTGGCCCTAGGTGCAAACAAGATTTGTATCCATGCTTTTTATAGATTACGACAAAGCATATGACCGTGTGTATGAATAACACTACAGGGTACTCATACAACATCAAATCAAATTAAAATCTATATCAAATCAAATCAAAATATCTTTATTCAATATAGAAGTGATATCACTTGCTTATTCATTGTCATAAAAAAACTACCACCGGCCTGGATATCAAAATCATCCGCATCATTATCAATCTATACTAAAAACTAATGGTAATAGTCGATAGTGAGATAAACTCTGTGAGCATATAACAAGGAATCAGCCAAGGATGCATTTTGTCCGCGTTTTTAATCTATACTCCGAAGCAATCATAAAAGAAACGCTTGAAAATGTGTCCTATGGAAAAATTATTTATAGCTTACTAGTTAACAACCTTCCATCAGTGCTATTTCAAATTATAGATTGATAATATTTTGCGGCTTCTCTTATTTAGTGAAAGACTATGTTCCTTAACTGAAATAATAGGCATTAGCATTAGACTTGTAGCTTAATAGATAGTCCAGTTTTTTTAGTGGAAAAAAAAATCATTATATTTTAAGATCATTAATTCTAGCTTACTTACAATATTGGCAGTGATTTTAGATGTAAGAGCCAATGATTGCCAATGATCTTTATCAGTTCATATATTTTGCGGTTTATATCACAATATAACTAATAGTAATGTAACGTAATAATAGTAGCAGCATGTACTATATGTCGGTGCTAGGATAAAAAGAATGATACCTATATAGACCTATATAGGTATTATATGTAGCATGTAGTATATAGGTATTATACAAATACCAAAATATGATTCATTCCAGAAAGCTATAAAATGCTTTTGTTGTTACATGTACATAATAATAGAATTTGTGCTACTATTACTAAAGGTCCTTATTCTCATTGATGGGGCAGAGGGCGTCCACAGTGACTCGGTATCCCGTTCGGTCTTGAGCTTCGCGTTTGATTTCACTCCAAGACTAGATTAAATTAATACTTTAAAAACCTTATCAGAATAGATTTCAATGGTTTATCCATTTTTAATTGTTTGGCTGTGAATAAACATGGAAACTATTTTTAAAATACTTGCTAGTTTTCTATCTAGGAGTCAGTATATACTCGCAGTATAGCGATGTGTTGCAATATTTTACACGTATTTGCATAAAACGTTCCTTGCGGAAATTGTAATTGAAAATATTAATTATATAAACGAATTTATCTTATCATTACATATTACTATAAATAAACATATTATATCATTTTGTTATCACTATCGATTGCTTTCTTACTCCTAGAACCAACTTCAGCGATAATAAATTCTTTGAATAAATCATTTCCATTAAAACAACAAAATTATTATTATCAGTTGATCATTTGAACTCAATGCATTACATTCAAAAACTTAGCAACTGACTTATCTTGGTCAGATAACAAAATGAATGTTTTTTTTTTGTTTTCTTAAAATCTGTATTCAAATTTTTGATCAATTTTTTATCTCCAGATGACTAGCTGAAAAGTTGCTTTGCACGTTTCGAAACTTCAAGATTAGCTTGAAAACAATGACTAAATAATATGCTAAGTACTTATACCCGTTTGTGCCACAGACATAAATATTTTGTTATCAAGATTAGTTTATATCTTGAATCATTATGTAAATATTTTAAGACCCGTATGTAGACATTCCAAAAATTTAAAATTATTAAGGAAATTAAACCCTTTGAAAATGATCTTTTTGGAAGCTTTACCTTATTTTTTCACTTATAATTAATATTCGGTTTTTTAATTATTCTATTGTCTTGGAAATAAATTTGTAGATGGACTTAAATAATAGCTTTATTATCATAAACACCAAATAGATAAGTCTTGATTAAGCGTTTTCTTGAATCCACGAAGTGTAACTTGAAACCCGCGTACTGATACCAGGATATCTTGCAAGACTGCACTGTTCTCCAAACGAAGTAACTCCAACAATTACTTTGTTATGAGTGACCGGGCCACCAGATTTGCCCTGGCACTGGTCTCTTCCGGGCAGCTCGTCCCATCCAGAGCACAACATATGGTCACTGGGGTACATGCTCAAAATCCAATAGATTTGTCTACATTTAGTGGGGTTAATATAGTTAACCTGAAGGTTGCGGAGCTCGTCGGAAGGTGTTGCACCAGCCTGAGAAAACAAAACAAGAGTATTTATAAATGACTGTGTAAAAATAATACCTATGCTTTAATATAAATGTAAATGTCGCAGTTTATTATATAATTACAAACGGGTCTAGCAGACGATACTTGAACTGAACTTTGGCAATCGATAACAGAACCACCTACCAGATCTTATTATAAACCGTAACCATCTAAGGCTCCACTCAATCATACTAATCAAACAGGCAAACCGCGCTGTAAAAAAAGAAATATAAAAAACATAGGGTTGCAAACACTTAACCTACCTCCTATCGTGTAGCATGGTAAAAAAATATTAGTTCAGAAATTTCTCGCTACCACCATGATAAAAGTCACGTCAATGCGGTCTTGCACGCGCACAATTCGTGCGAAAAATACTGCGTGAGGTGCCTATGAACACACTTTCAGCAGTCAAACGCTTATTTCACATATATGATAACGGCAGTTCTTTTATACTTTATAACTTATTCAGTCTTCTACACGAGAGACATTTTATTGTTAAGAGCATCCATCACAAAATTTCCCAGTTACCTTATAAGTAACTTAATATATTAATCAAAAAGCATATAAAAATTTGTTAACATTAGTATTATTAATAATACGATCGTTGTCTCTTCGATCATGTCTTCGCCTTTTTTTATGAGAGTACAAAAAGACAGGATTCATTTTCACAAATACTTGTGATCGCTTGGATTAGCCGTCGAGGCTCAAATAAAATTTAAATCAAACCAATAATTCAAGAAACTATGGCAAAAAGTGAATATCCTGCAAATGCGTCTTCATTGACAATAGAATAAATGTACTTCATCTGGGTGTATTCGAAAACAGAGTTTAAATCTTACCGAAAAAGAATCTGTACCCCATCCTACAGCCCAAAGCTGTTCGTCGTCCGCGAGATTGTAATTAGGGCCAGAAATAGCGCCAGGGGCGATGGAACTGCTGTATTGGAATGCGGTGCTGGAGTGTAGTATCGCCAAGTCATTTTCCAACATATAAGGGTTATATGCAGGATGGGTAATGATTTGCTGAGTTATGTGGACGTTTCCTCCGCTATTGGAGTAAGAGGAACCAACACGGATACGCCATAACAGAGAGGAATCGTCACTGCAAGAATAATACATGTTAATTAAGGCTGCGTTTTGTACATTCATATTGAACAAAATACTAAAGTTAACTTACTGGACACAGTTAGCAGCTGTAAGCACGGCTCTGTTGTTTATAATCGAACCAGCACAAAGTTGTGAATAATCTACAGCATTTTCTGAGTATAGGAGTGCAGCGATATAGGGATATTCTTCAACTGTCGTCAATTCGCCACCAACAATCCCAATCGGATTATCCGGCACGCCTTAAAATGTATAACTTGTTTTAATCTTCCTTTTTAAACTGACAATAAGTTGATTTTGAGAATATTATATGCCATGTTTCGAGTAAAAACTTATATGAATATTGTATCTTTTGATAATTGAATTCTCCCTTAAAAGGAAGTTCTTACGGTTATTTTGACTAAACGCTACAAGACATTATGTTGGGCAAGAGCAACCTAATTCCAAACCACTGCTATTCACCCAGACTAAGTTAAAACTAATATTTTGTATAAACTAAAATAAATAGATTCCTCTCTGCACTTCCCATAATCATTTAATCGAACTCTTATGACAACTACCAACAGAATGAAATAAGCAGTGAGTGAAAGTACAGGTGCAACAGCACAAACGAAGAGTGTTGAAGCACTGGACTGTTTTTGACATTAATAAACCTATTCAACAAATAACTACTTAATATGAGGGCATAACATTTTTGCACACAACTCTTCCTTCGCCTTGCTGCTTCCATTTTATATCATTCCCATACTACTAAAGGTGTACGAAACAACCACCCTTTTCTCTCTACTTAATGTTCTATTACATCTCAGTTTATAATGTTCCATTGTATGGGATCTTTACTACACTGTCTACGTAGGGTTAATGCTTTAAGATCGTCCCTACGCTTAATTTCTCTTCGGTTATGTCTCCATTTCTTTTAGTATGCGAGTAAACAAAGAAATAATGCTCGCATATTATCACAAATAATTGTTTAATATCTTCCGCACAATAAGTCGATCTCTTGTAGATTAGCCTTGCTTTGCAGATCCTGGGTTCTAATCCCACCTACGATGATTTTGTGTTGTTTCAACATGGCAGGGCAATTAGAACTTTTGCTTTTGCGGATTTTATCGCGGTTCATTTTTAAATTTTATCAGCCGATGTTTTAAACCCTTTACAGCGTTCAAGGTCATGGGTAGGACTGAGGTGTTTGATGTCCTGGTGTCACTTGTTAATCCTGCATACTTTCAGCTTCAATATTAATTTTTGTTTCGATCTACGCAGAAACTACTTATTGTGTCTTTAGGTCTTGCAGTGTTGTGATTATTTCTTAACTTTATTTTATTTATAATTGGATCCCAAGCTGGTTTATTGTCAATTGCAATTTATTCAAATCTGAGTTATATGCTGGACTACCGTCAGCTTCTATAGGCTTTTCTTGGGAATTTATTTTTGGATATATAAAGTACTACCTATTTTCTGTACCGATGACAACGCGTACGGAAAGGACAATGCCAATTTTTATATGGCATGCCATATGAAGTTTTTTTTTTATCGAGAAGGAGGCAAACGAGCAGGCAGGCCACCTGATGTTAAGTGATCACCGCCGCCCATGGACTCCCGCAACACCAGAGGAGTTACAAGAGGGTTGTCGGCCTTTAAGATAAGAGCAAATTTCAAACTTTTATGCTTTAAATAAATTCCCTGCTCAAAAATCAAATCCTTGGTGCGAAATGCCGTTAAATTGTGCAACTAATTACTATATAATTTTGTGTTTTTGGGTATTGTCCTCTGATACTGAACGGTTGTTTACAAACAAATTACTTCGATTTGCATGGTGAAGACCAGAGTGATATTAATAATGTATGATGGGATATAATTTAGTTTATGTTTTCCGTGACGAACGAATTCATTCATACAGAGCCGAATTGTCTACTAAATCGAAGCATACTAAATGCAAGACGATCGAAACATTCGAAATTCAGAAATCGACGAAAAAGTCGCCCGGCGCAAGAGAGGTAGGCGAAAAAAAAAGATGGCGCAATCAAGCGGCGGGAGCGTCGCTGCGGGACACCGGCCACCGAATTAATCAACGACGAAAAGTAAGCAAAACTGCGGAGGATTTAAAATTCGAAGGACGCCAGGGGCGGAAGAGTGGCGCAAATAGAAATAAAACCTGGCCGTTGCCCGCCATTCTGACGGTGACGGTTTTTCTATTTTTCCCGCTTCTTTTTTGTGTGCGAGTGTGTGTGTGTGTGTGTCTTTTTTCAGCGGTGCCTTGTGCGGTCCGTATGGGCGGTGTTCCGTTTTGTTTACTTCGTCTGTGGTGTAGTCATTTGTGCGTTATATATGTCCCCTTAAGTAAACTTTGCTCAATCATACACAACAGAATAAATTCCATTCACTTAACAACTCAATATAGGAAATTAAAAAAAAGTCTTCAGAAATAATTAATTGTATGCTTTAAGATGCTTAAATATAAACATCAATTCCGTTGCCATAACAACTAAAGGATAGAAAAATATTTTAAAAAAAGTCTGCAAGAGTCATCTAGGTGGTAGAGCATAACATCCTTTCACAGCTTTTGCTGCACTTTTAAGGCCACGCTCGTCCGGGGAAGTACCAC
>JAOCPS010806941.1:0-10155 GCA_025505425.1 Graphium colonna
CCCTTGTTGTCCCCATAGGTGGTAAATTAGGACCTTGACTCAGTCACTTTTGTAAGGTAGCTTCTCACCATAAACATGAATGCTATCGAGCCGGCGGCGGCGTATTGCGATGTTAACAGCAGTTTATTGAGAAAGGAGTATAATTTTGCCTCCAGGTTCTTCAAAAGCGCCCTGGCCGCAGAGACATTGGCAGAATTGGTGAGGGATTAGTTCGCCTGCCTTTAGGCACTCCCGCATTTTAGTCTTGTGCTCAATCTGTCCAAGGGAACTTCTGTACGCAATTTTACCATCCATGAACAGCGGGCATGACTCGCTGACCTATACCGCTAAAGAGAAAGCCGATCTCCTGCGCATTCTCTTTGCGTCAAACTCGACTTTGGCTGATGGCAGGAACACACCGCCCACCATCCCGCAGATACTCCATGCCGGAAATACGCTTTCACATGAGTGCATTGCGTAAAGCACATTTCCCCCTTGATATCAATAAGTCGAGTGGGCCCGAAATAATTCCCGCTATTGTGGAGAGGGTTTTAACGCGTCTTTTTTGGCACTCTTACGACACCTAAGGCGTGGTTTCATCATCTTGGAAAACAGCTTCAGTGCACCCGATCCCAAAAAAGGGCTGTCGCTCGGATCCGTCCAACTACAGGTCGATTGCCATTACCTCCCTATTCTCAAAAATCATGGCTTCAATCAAAAATCGATCAGCTGGTGATCTAATTGTGTACCTAACCCATCGATGGGCCGAAGCAATTGAGAGCAAGAAGGAGGCTTTGGCGGTCAGCTTGAACGTAGCAAAGGCCTTGGATCGGGTATGGAACAGCGCTTTCCAATATTACATCTTACGGACTTCCTGAGAAATAATGTGACTGGATAACCAACTTCCTTGCAGATCAGATCATTAAGGTCCTTGTGATTTGTTGTGCATTAGCAACATTTATTGTTATGTGGGTAACAGTACAGTAGACACCTTTTATACCAGCCGGATAAATATTTCTCAGGACATCGTCGACAAGTGCCGGAACAAACTTGTGTCTGAAATCGAGATCAAGAGCAAAATCTCGGATTGGGGTAAACTAAATTCAATTCAATTTAAACCCCAGAAGACACAAGTTTGCGCGTTCACCGTTAAAAAGAAACCCTTTGTTATGTCTACTCACTTTGAGAACGCTTCCCTAAGTGCCACAGCTTCAATCCGAATACTCGGTGTCGATATTTCGAGTGATGTATAGTTACACGGTCACTTGGAAGAAAAATCCAATTTGATATCCAAAAAACTTGGCGTGCCCAGCATAGTGAGGCAGTACTTCCAGCCGACTCACCGCATGCATCTTCATAAAGCGCAATTTTGGGCACTTATGAAATACTGTTTTTATATCTAGGCTGGGGCACATTTTTACCATCTTCTTCTATTTGACCGTATTTAACGTCAAGCTACTCAAAACGTGGGTTTAATCCCTTGGCCTGGCGTAGAAATGTTGCTTTTCTTAGCATTTTTATCACATATACCACGGGGAGTGTTCTGACGAATTGTTCGGAGTAATACCTGCTGCTAAGTTTGTACAGCGTACAATGCGACATACTACTAAATACCATCGCTACCACCTTGATGGCTGGCATTCCACTACTGTGAGATTCCGAGGTCATTTTCTACCACGCACGACACTTTTGTGAAATCAGTTGTTGCCAGTGGTATTTCCGGACCGATACGAGTTAGGGACCTTCAAGAAAAGAGCCTATTCCTACCTCAAAGGCCGGCAACGACTACTATGGGCTGCGGTAATTACTTACCATTAGGTAAGTAAAATAAATGAGGTGAACAGTAACAAATACGTATTTTATTTTCAGTTTTGTAGCGTTTTAAACTCTACAAAAGTAAGTAGTTTAATTGAATTTTATGTAACACTACGGTGTTATATCACTGTGTACAATTCACAGGATGCATAGATATTACAAAAAAAAATGAAATTACGTATATAAGAAGTCTCAACAAAGCCCTTGCAGGGCTTCGTTCATACGCCGTCAATAAACTCAAAGCCCATAATCCGTTTACACCAAGTTGTGAACATTAGAGTATTTCGTGGAAAATTTTTCATGGCATCAAGAGCTTATCTCTTCCCTCGACGTGTATTATGTATATGCAACATTCCACAAAATTAACTTGATGACAGATTATTGTGACGCGTGTGAGTTGGAATAAAACATTGATTTTGTGTGAAAATATTGCGTGGTAGGTCATTTATTTCTTATCGTTAATTATAAGAAGCTTGTTTTATTTTCAACTAGTCTATGTCTAAAGCGATATACGAGTAATCCCCAAAAGTGGTATCAAAAATCTAATGTATCAAGATCAGAATTCTATAGTAATCATTTCCATGACTTATTATGATATTATTCTTTCTAAGATTTAATTTCTCGATTTTATTAAATATCTCCTAAACCCGAATTTTCTTTACGAAAACAACTTTTTAAGTAGTTATTATAATAAGTGTAGTCTCTTAAAAAAAATTAACTTGATGCAACTTGGTAAGGTATGCTATATAAAAATGAAATTTGTCCTTTGTCTGTATCTGAAAAAAACACACTTATATAGACGATCTAAGCACTCGAAAGGCCTCAAACCTTAATAAGTTTTATAACTTGACAATTTCATTGCAATTAATGAATGATAACTGAGTTTTATCAAAAACAAATTCAGGAGCATGTTAAGGCCGCTGATAATTTATTAGACTTATGTTATTATAACTAAGGAATAAGACAACGCCTTAGCCATATATATTAAATATTGTATATCAAAATATACAAGGTTTAGGAGGGAAAGAACTGGAAATTGAGCTATTTCTTAGAAAATTTTATATATTTTACAGAACCATTGCTAAACATTGCAATGTTATTGATATAGAAAACTTAAACATGTCAAGCTCGTTCATAAGACTAAACGCCTCACGCAGTGGCTCTCTTGTTTTAATAAGAAAAGATGTAGTTTGTAAAAGACGACAGGATAAAGTGGCACTCTCTGTTAAACGTTCTGTATAACTAACCTGCATTGAGATTCAACAGTATATCATAGTATACGTGTACGACCCCCCTCAGGTGACTGTGATATGTTTGAAAGTAAGATGGATGATGTTCTTAAAAAACTTTGTTCAAATAGTAAATCTATTATTGTTTGTGGGGACTTTCATGTGGATATATTACAAGTAACACAACATAATAGTCGGCTTTTAAACTTATTTAAATCATATCAATTAATAAATATTTTCTGTGTGTGTATCATGTATTGATAATGTATTCCGTCAAAACGAAATAATTGTTAAATATTTTATTTAATAATACTTATTGTGTACCTATATTTTGCAAATAAATGAATTAATTTATATTATTATTATTAAATCAATTATAAACAACTTTAGCCTCGATTGCTTTAGGCTAAAATTTTCAAAATGCTTCAGAGGGACAGAAATTAATATGTAGGCCGATCACTAATAACTGAATTAATTTTTTTAAGGAAAGAGAAGAACGACACATAGTTTCAAAAACTGTAGCAATAGATAATCTAAATTATCATTTTAGTAATAATTTCAATTTTATTTTAGATTCCTATAACAATGTTTTTAAGACGCGAACCATTGTCAAAAATACAAAATTTAAATTTAGTGAGTGGCTAACTGTAGGTATATATAAAAGTAGGGAAACAACGTATGAGTTATACAGTAGGAGGCAATATAATCACGACCCTATTTTTCATGAAAGAGTAAAAACATTTTCCAAAATATTGAAAAAACATTGCTTTCAGGGTAAATATATATACATTAGAAATAAAATTCTAAACTCAAAAAACAAAATTAAAGCTACGTGGAATATCATTACCCGTATATCTAGTAGACACAAGGATCATAGAGAGCCCATTAAATTGGTTACGGATAATATCACTTCAGATAGTTGCTAACAGTTTTGAACATTTCTTCTAGGGAAACCCAGTCAAGGTCACATCTGAGTTAAAATCTTCTCTATAGATGCTATAACTATAAAAAGTAAAGAAAAACAGCCATTTTTAAACTGTCCCACTGCCGGGCAGGACCTCCTGTAGACAGAGGGTATGTGCGGACTTCACATATCTCAAAAATATTATTTATTAGATATGCAGGTTTCTTCACAATGTTTTCCTTCACCGCAGATCACGCGGTAAACAAGCACTTAAAATTGCAATTACAAAATTGACAATTTTATTGGTGTCAGTACCGGTATTCGAACTCAGGTTCGCCTCGAGTAAACAGAATTGAAGCGAGCGCCCAGACACTGAGCTACCACTACTCAATTATTATTATATGTAACTATATTATATGACAATATATTATATAATAACTATACCGCTATAACTATATTAGAAAATAATACATCCCTTTGTGATCAACAATTTAAATTTAAACATGTATCAGAATATGATGTAATTAAAGTATTCAAAACTATCAATCTTAAGAGTACTGGTGACTTATGAGGCATATCTGTTAAATTAATTAAGACAATAACGCCTCAAATTGCAGTACATTTTGCTAATATTATTAATAAATGTGTAGACTCGGGAACTTTTCCAGATCTTATGAAGGTAAGTAAGATAGTTATATAGTAATGATCCCAGGAACTATAGGCCTATTTCCACATTGCCATTACTAAGTAAAATCTTTGAAATTTTTTTTAACCCAACTTCTAATACATTTTAATAATAACAATATTTTTCACGGTAAACAATACGGATTTACTAAACGCAAAATAAAAACCGATACGGGAGTCTGTTAAAACCCGTTAAAATAACGTTAGTTCTTCTGGATCTTCTTTGAGAATGGGTATACCGCAGTGGTCTATTGTGGGCCCATTATTATCTTTAGTTTATATTAATGACCTCCCTTTTTAAATAAAACATTTTGTAATACTGTACTGTTTGCCGATGATACTTAATTTATTTTTAAAGTAAATCGTAATTTGATAAGTTATGGCAAAGCAAATGTATCCTATTTACACTTCCTAAAGGCATGGCAAAAAAGGCAAGACTATATTCTTTGCCTAAATTATGAACAACTTAATGTTTCTAATTCCACTGTCTTTCTAAGGTTAACTCCCAACTCAGGTCTTCAGTAGAACGCCCATATTTTATCTCTCGCAGGTAGACTTAGCTCCGCTGTATTCGCAATACGTAAAGTAAGGCAATTAACGAACGTCAATACTGCTCGGCTTGTTTATTTTAGTGACTTTCATACCATCTTATTGTATGGTATTCTGCTATGAGATAACGTAGCAGACATCAATACTATCTTTGTAGTACAAAAAAGAGCGATTCGAGCAATATACAACATTGGTGCGAGGGACAACCTGCGGGAACTTGATATACTAACTATTAAATATGAAGAAATTTATATAACAACTGTTGCTTCTAAATAAACAATAAAATATTACAATTAATATAATTGTAATATTTTATTTGTCCTGGAAAATATTCATGGTTGTTTAAGGAATAGTGACAGACATCAATATAATACAAAATATAAGGATCAACTAATAACTCCCAGCTTTTGTTTACAAAAGACAAGCAAATCATTCATGGGGCTAGGCGTACGCTTATATAATTAAATTCCGCGATCTTTATTAGATCTTCCGTTGGATAAATTTAAGAACAAAATAAGAAACATCCTTGTACGTAAGGCGTACTATACTGTTAAGGGATACTCTGATGACTTACGTTTATGGGAAAATACTGTTGATTAATAAACAGACAACACGAATTATTGTTTACTACATTTTGTAAGAAATATTGTTTTAAAAGAGCAACTGCTGACTTTCTCGCCCGCTCTTTCAGCAGAATCTGCCTTCCAAGCTGGCGGTAGCTTCCTCTCGATTACTTATTGGCAATGTAAAAATTGACGTATCATAAAAACACGTAAGCGTCTATGTGAATAACGACTGGTAGAGAATGCCTATAGGCATAAAGTCCGCCTTTTGTGTCCTTAGCTCTAAGGATTTGCAAAAAATAAGTAAAAAAAAACTGTTATGACGGAGTGGTGCTATATATAAGTTATTTCACCTTTTAACCGACTTCATAAGAAGGAAGTAGTTATTTATTCGACTCGCTAAATTTTTTTATGTATGTGCCTCGATTTCTCCGCCAGTTATGAGCCTAGTTATAAAATATGTCCTGAAAATTTACTTCTAAGGTGTTTGAAGAATTTTCTGTGAAATGAATTTTCGCAAGTTTCAGTGAAAATAACACTTACCCAAAATAGATAGTGTTTGCCTAGAATTATAAGTTCTGGCGCTGCTCAGATTTTACACAGTTTCCGGATACATTACATGGGATACATATTTCTTTTACAGTTGTAAAACAATCATTTTTTATTTCAATTTCAACTCACGATTACAGCATATGGGATACATATTTCCTTTTTCATTGTAAAACAATCATATTTTTTTTAGTTTCAGCTCAGACTGAACTTTAACTTTACAAATATCTATTTAAAATATAATCCTACATATCGTTTCCGATAAATCGTTACGACACAATGAACAAGGAACAAATCTTGCCAACTCGTCGACAGATTTGTCTCGATAGAGAAGACGTTATGCGCAATGGATTTGTCTTTTTGACAAACGAGACGCGAGTCAATACGTGATAAGGATGTTACTTCAGGGATTTGTTGTTTTAAGGGGATGTATCAGATAATTGTATAAGCAGGGCTATATGGTGTGCAGTGAATACCAAGTAGATTACAAAACGATATATGATTTATGAATTGATAAATTAGTGAATCATCTTCTTAAAAAAGCTATATTTTAAAAAACAAATGTTTGTATCCCTTAACATCAATATGATGGATAGAGATAATAATACTGGAGATCCACTACGCCTTTTTACCGCCCACCAAAATATTCTGCCAGATTTTAATCAATAAATTGCTAATACGTGCGCACAATACGTTTTGTTTTGTTATGGCTGATTTGTGATTTTAAGTTATTATATCTCTACGTGTTTTCTCCATGCAGTGTTAAGTTATAATAGACCTGTAGCCTAAATTAAATGTTTGTTTTGATGTACGCAAATATATTTTTGTCAAATAAATCGCTTTATCATTGCTATAGCATGTTTAAATAATTTTGAAAATGATTATTTTACTTCGTTTTGATTTATAAACATGTTATTTTTAATTCATTTTTATCTTTACCACCGCATTTGTCTATCGTTTTGTTGAACTCTACACTGTGCTCAAGAGAAAGATCTCCCTTTTTGTTCTTAATTATATTATTAAAAGTAAATTTACTTTCAATTTATATTGTCTTTTATAATTTAATAGAAATGAAAACTTTAATATAATAAATAATCTTAAGTATCCCAAGACCTCTTGATATATACTTGGTTGTTTAGGATAAATACCAATAAGCTAACAATAGAAATGAATATTTTAGTAACATGCAACGAAGTTCTAGAATACAGATCCTGAAAATTAATTTTTCTATATGCTGAGTTGTAAAGTCTTTAAATGGGCAGACACATAATATTGTATACCAAAGACTACATCTTTCCAGATATTTTGAAGCAGTAGTAACCTCTCTGAAATACAATGGATATTGATTTATGCTAGACTGCAATAACATGGAATAGGCAGTTTTATATACTACAATTACATTTGACCGAAAAAACTTATGTATTTGTTAAATATTCATCAGTCAAAAATCTTAATGCTTAATTCGACCTCATCTTATCTAATAAATCTATTTTATCTAATTTCCCAGATTGACAACGCACTCATGTCTCTCTGGGTGTTGCGTGTGTCTATGGGCGACGGGATCGCTTACCATTAGGTGAACAACTTGCTCGTTTGTCTTCCTTTCCATAAAAAAAATCAAGCAATATTTCTAATTCAAATTACTATAGCTTACAAGTAAACTTACTGTGGTTCGTGCTCCGTAAGTAGCTCCTCAAATTGCAGCCGTAAGGTGTGGGCAGGTGGGGCACGGATCTCGGTCACACAGTCTACGTCGTCCGGGTACTGGTAAGGGAAACCGGGGCTCGACACTATTGCATGCGGATGACTGTGGGTAAGCACTGTGCTCTCGTTGCACTGTACTTTAGATGCCATGTACGGATCTGCAAAGAATAGACACAGTTACATGCTTTTAAATGAAATAGATGGTAAGCTTTTACGTTTTAAATTCTACTTTTTTGGTATGGGAGTTATAAGTAAAGATGGATAACCGCCTGCAGGTGTGTTTAATATCGTTAAAGGTTTATTTTAACTGAAAATTCCAAAAACTGACTTCAAACGCCTTAAAGTGTGTTTTCGAAATATATCTTCTCAGGTAGTTTAATTTTAAAAACAAACTACAAATCCGATTTTCATAAAAAAATTGTTAGTGGAAGTGGCATTGTGGAAGTGTACCCTATCAGACCTATTTTTCTAATCATAAATTTTGTTATTTTGATTTAAAAACCTAATGAACAATTTTTTTTCAAAATTCCCCAGACACCAGATGTTCCTTATTATAAAATTATTAATTTCAAGTTCTATTCGAAGTATAAACAAAATAATTATTCTTTTCAGAGATAAAAATAAAAAAAAACTACCTACAAAATTATCCTAACACCTGTATTTTGTTAATAATGATTTATAAAAATATATGATAATTTTAAACAAATATACAGCTATTAACATGAATAAGATATAATAATATTAGCAAGCTGTTATAAAAAATAAATAAAAAAGTAAATTATATAAATATGTAAATATATAAATAAATAAACAGGCCTTTCCCATAGACTGTATATATGACACTGTATAGCCATCATACATAGACTATAGATACAATAAATCTTACTTTACGGGCGTCTTACATAAGAAAGTTCATTCCAAAAATAATTTTTGGAACGAAGTTTCGTAAGTGACGAAGATACGCGCAAAAACATATAAAATGTATTTGGTTACTTTGATTAAAAAGAAAAAGTACTGAACCGATTTCCACAAAAGCATTATGGGATTATTTCGGAATACACTATAAGATGAAAAAAGAATTTTTAAAATTGGTTCATCCACATGTGATGGAGATGTGGGCGTACATACATAAACAAAATATAAACATTCCAATTGAGAACCTTCCTCCTTTTTTGAAGTCAGCCACAAATGCTAGGTGTCGAATTGTCGGAATTATCATTAACATTACAGACAATGCTATCAATAATAATATCAGATAATAATTAATAATAGGCCTAATAATCTTGTTATGAATACCAAAGAAATTATATTAATACTGGCGTCAAAGGAGGTGTGAAAGTCCATTATAAATTTCTGTTCCAGAATTATTCCCGTTAAGCTTATAAGTGCCCATTTACAAAGGCTAAAAAGATGCGTGAAAAATATGAAAATGCAAATATCCGTTAAGAAAAATGTATAAAACGTATATCTTCAGAGAAAAAATAAATATAAATACATTTAAGCTAAATAAATCAATTGTTTACTACATTCAAGTGTTAAAGCGGTGCAAACCGCAATATTCTTTTTGTTTGGATCAGCATCTCATTTTAAGAATTCATAGCGCAAAACATCTGCAGAACATACGAGTATATTTAGATCAGCGTTTCGAATGCAATATGACGGCAGAGAAAAATATGTTTTGAAGAGGCGTTCGAAGTTTCTTATATTGTCTTTAGTAAGTAGGACATTGTATATTTTCAATGTTTTATATATAGTTCGGAATAGGGCAAAAATTAAAAGAGAGGGGAAATTTGGTAATATTAAAATTTTATTTTTGTTTGTTTATGTCATTTTTGACTTCCAATCAAGGATCCTATATTTATATTCGCAAAGAATTTTATTTATTTTATGGCATAACTACTTTGTGTTTAAACCGATTTATATGATTTTTTCATTAAATGTGGTATACCCCAGAAGTAGAAGAAGAGATGAAGAAAGTAATAGCTAAAAATATGTCTTATAGTAATATATTTATGAATATTTTTCTAGAGAGAGAGAAATAGGATGTCAAATCGGTTTGCTATATATTTTAAGTTAAAATTTGTCTGATCGGTACCTACTGCGACTGACGACTTACTTTCATAATATGAGTATACATTTATTATTGTTACTTATTAACAGTTGCCGTTGCTGCAAATAG
>JAOCPS010807052.1:0-10155 GCA_025505425.1 Graphium colonna
GCGTTTTTACAAGTTGTCAAAACACACACGTCTAAAAGTAAGCATCATTCAATTTGACAATTTTGTTTGACAACGCTGCATCTGGATTATTCTCATTCTGAGAAGATAGATAACAAAATTATAGATGTGAAAGGAAAATGCCGAAAAGTGATACCAAAGATTTTCATGCATCAAGATAAAAATTATATAGTAACTATTTACATAATTTCTTACGATTTTACGCTTCATGGATTGATTTTCATCTTTGAAAATCAAACAGTTAATTAATTTAATTTATAAAATAATGAATTTTACTTAAATTACGTTTGAAAAATCTGTCATAGAGATGTAGAATGCAACGGAAACTATTTTCTATGAATAATTTTTTCGTTTTTACCAAATACTCGGGTTTTCTTCTAATTTTCACTTTGTATTAAGATATCTCGAGTTTTCTTCTAATTGTAATTTTGTATTGAGATATCTCGAGACTGGGGTGTTTGATCCAAATTATTTGTTAAGGCACTTTTGTTACATTTCAAAAGACCTTTCTGACGATACCCCACACGAAGGCGCAAGTCGAATTTTGGGGGTGAATAAAAAATATTTTTATATAATTTTAAAAACCAACTTTTGGATCTTCAATATACATCTCTCCTCCAATTTCCATCGGTGCAAAAACGGCGACGTACGAGCTCAGACGGACAGACATGGCGAAACTATAAGGGTTCCTAGTGGACTACAGAACCCTCAAAGGTTGCAATTTACCACGTTCATAATTGTGAAATTGATGAAAGTGAAAGCATATAGCGAGTCGATATATCCAATATAAAACTAACGATGTTTTTTTATAAATATCCGAATACTGTTTACAGAACGTAATGATTTTTTGGCAGAATGGTGTATTGCTAATAATAAACTTTTTTTCTAACTATTCGCAAGAGCACGAAAGCAAAACAAAGCTAGCCAATTAATCGACTTCATACAAGTTTATTTTCACAGAAAATGACAAAGAAACTATTTCAAACGCCTTAAAGATGTAATTTCGAAACAAATCTGCCCCGTTATTTTCATTTTAAAAACAAACTACTGACCCGGCTTTTAATAAAAAATTTGGGGACCATTTTGGAAATAACCCTAACAGATAAAATATGAATCTTTAGCACCCATTTATAAGAGGCAGAGATATGTGCGAATATCCCTAAATTTTGTTACTTTGATTAATAAAACAAACTATTTAACCGATTTTTTTGAAATTTCTAGGGGGCTATTTCGGAAGAATAACCTGTCAGAAGAAGAAGATAGAAGATTTTTAAAAAAAATCAGTTCTTAATAAATGACGGAGTTAGATATGCGCGAACATACATAAAACAAAGTTTGTTAATTTGATTTAAAAAACAAACTACTAAATCGAATTTTCTCGAAATTTTATGGGACCAAATCGGGAGACTAGAGGAGTTATAAAAGCGGTGTCGACCTATGGTAGGATTATAGGTAGGATTGAACTCTCTTCTTGAAAGTCACACATTAGAGGATCCAGAAATAACTCTGGCGATTAATTCCAAAAAGGTGTCATGCGTGGCAGGAAATCGACGGCGAAATCGCACAGTGGTGGACTGGTAACCATCAAAGTGGTAACTATGGTAATCTGTGCTCTGTCACGTATTAATCCAAACAATTCCTCTAAACACTCTCCAAAGTAAATGTGATAAAGTATGCTGAAAGCAATCATGTCTTTACAAAGTTGGCATTAAATGAAGTATGCATGACAATTGGGGTTGCTCAATGGCCATTCCAAATCTATTCTTTTCCCACGCCTTTCCCTTCCAAATGCTTTATTCTGACCCAATCCCATCCAATAAACTACTTCCATTCCATTCTCCAAGTTAACAGTGCACTCAAAACTCTCCAGATGTTGTGTGTGTTTATAGGGAATGGGATCACTTAACATCAGGTGAACCGTGTGCCTGCTCGTCTTCCTTTCTATAAAAATCGAAAAGCCACAATTCTCTGGAAGTTGTGTCTATGGGCGACGGAATTGCTTAACATCAAGTGAACCGTGTGCTCATTCATCCTCCTTTTCATCGAAAAAGAGAAGCAACAAGTCTTTGCAGAGCCAACAAAGTATACTTCTAATTGAATATTAAATAGCCTAGAAGCCACCAAAACATGGTTACCCTAAACCTCAGATTGCAAGGCACCATGTATTCATGGCATAGGTGCATTTCGCAAAGCATATGCAATTGCAGTAATCAACTGCATAATTGCATAACAGATATGATGAATACCGCCTATGACAATGGTTGGATGATTGAGCAAGTGTTTATGTGATAGCTCTTTCCAAATCATATTTCAATTTTATGTATTGTTTTATTTATTTTTTTTTCTACACAAATATTGTGCACAGGCAGGCTTAAGGCATGATGGCATTTTCTCCCACTCAACCTTTGGGTGGTAAAGTTGTTATGACATTCATGTATATAAACAAAACTTAATTGAATAAATGTATGTGCAGGCGTAATCTCAGAACAGTTGCATTCTATTGTTTTTTTGTTGTGTATATAATTGTCAGGACAATGTTGGTTATGTCAGTTCAATTTGACATATCTTCCGTGATATGTTTAATGACATAAACAAGTTTTACATTTGATATGAATACTTCAGGTAAAAGAAGAATTTTTAATTGTGTAGTTCGTAATACTTAATGCTAGGTTCTTTTTATATGAATTTTACAGTGTTGGAGATTCTTGAATGATACTTTCATGTACAAAAAGTCGATGCTCACATTATCACCTATGTAAAAACATTAAGAAAACATATTGCTGTCAAATTAGATGTCACATCAACATGACATAATTATTGTCAAAAAGTTTTCATGCAATAAAGAATATTTTACGTGTAATATTTATTTTATATTTTTTTTATAAATGAACCTGCCTATAAGATGTAGACGTATGACTTGACCTGTTTTTTGTTTTAGCAAGACAAACAGGAAATTTTATATAAAAAAGAAGATAAAATTTTTTATTTATAAACATATGATACACCATATCTACAGCTAAATCCTAATGAACATGTTATGTATTATGTACAGCTAAATAAGCTATAGCTTAAAATAATAACTATATTATTTATTTATTTTTTTTAGCGAGCGTAAACTTTTGCACATCCCCTGTAAAATGGATAGAATGTACTGATACTTACCACTGTAACTAATAACACCTTATAATGTACCTATGTTTCACAAATAAATCATTATCATCATTATAATATTTACAAGTTTACCTTGATAAGATTCAGAAAAAAATTAAGCCCTAATTTAAGGCACAAATATGTTGAATAAATATTTTCTGATACATTCCAATTGTTTAAAAAGCTTGTAATTGCAAAATAAATTAAATATTAAAATAATATAAAATTTATATTTTTACATTTCTGCACAAATTTATTTAGTCTCAAATTATATATTAAGTGGAAGTACTCTATACAATTTGATTTATTTACATAAATTAAAATATTCCTAAACAAACCCGCATTTGTACTCTGTATTTAAATGAAAATAACATACAAACATATTTGTTATATTTTTAAAAATTGTAGGCACTAACTTCATGATAGAACTTGTTAAATAATGTTTCTCAAAGAAGTATGCTCATCAATATTATTAAAAAGGATAAAATATTCTTTATATATCACAAAAAGCCTTTCCTAAATTATTAGCTACATTATTGGACATGCATACTCAAGTAATGTTTTTTTTTTACTAACAAAAATGATTTTTTTATTTGAATTTCTCACACCCAAAAATTAACTACATTTATGCTCAGTAAAGAGATGACACAGCATTATTTTATTGTGAAACCAAAAAAAATTGGATAAGTAGTTGTATATTTGAAATGTATGTACATTGATAAAAAAACATACAAAATCAAATTTGCAATATTACACCCCACAATATTACACCCCATTTAAATAAAAAAATAATTGCATTTTGCTTTACATAGTCTCATGCTTCAGCCACAGCTTTAATATGTGTTATAGGAATTAATTGTTATTCGGAATATCATATTTATTCCTTTTTCTCTACCTTAACTCCATGAATAAATTGCCATTTATTTATTTAGGTCATTTTTCTTTTTTCCTTAATGTAAACAGTGTAATATATAATAATGTAAATAATAAAATATGTTTTTTTGTAATTTGTACTATTTTACTTTAATATAAATTTCTAATAAAAGCTCTTTCTAAATAGACAACAGACATCTTACATCATTATGTAAGAATTTAAGACATGCTAGAATTTTTCCAAACACCAGATAGTGTGAGCAAATTGTCATGATGGTAGTTGTTATAGAGGAATTATTTAAAATGTAAAAAATAACATCGATATTCACTATAGCATTTCATAACCACTAACCTCTGACTAAAATATATGAATGTATATATTGTGAATATGTCAATGTACCTGTTTATTTGATAAAAATAATTATAATAGACATCGATGCGAAACATTCTTTACTTACAACATTGAGTGTAACATAAATACAGTCCATGTAAAACAGTGTCAGTGTTATAACATTTTTAATTGATCGAAAAACAATTAATTAGCAACCAACTCGTTAGTTTTTTGTCTAATTGATCAGTATAATTATATATAGCATTGCAGCTCTGTGTGCTAAAAGCGCATAGTTAAAAATAGATGCACAAAAATATGCAGATTTTATTACATTGTAACAGAATTGACGCCGGTGAAAAGTTCAAATGGTCAACTTACCTTGTAATTATCGTTGGAATGACACAAAAAGTTAATTTATATTAAAACACGTAAAGCAGCACTTAAACTTCACTTTGGTCAAATAAGTAAAAATAAAAGAAGGTACTTAAGTACATAATAAATACTACAAAACTATTTAGAAGATCATATTTCGTAATTTTCGCGAATTCCCGCAACAACAGACAAACTTCATTTAGACATAAGATAAGACAATAGACACAAATTTATTGCCCGTTTACATGTTGTATTATTCAAATGCTTCTCATATAAGTTGGCCAATATTTTGAATTTTATTAAAAAACCTCTCACAATTTGCCTTATAATAAAGTAAAATAGTTAGTACCAAAATTACAAAAAGAGAATCCATCCAACCCACCTTTCCAGCTTTTAAAACAGAGTTTTTGAATACAAAAACATTAGTCTGCGGAAAAAGAGCAATGAAATGGTTTTCATTTATAACAAATACAAAATTGATAAATTAATGAAGTTTAGTTTATTTTATAAATTAAAAGTAATAAATTAAATGCAGATCTATGATTAAGCCCCGATGTATGATATCATCAGAAGGTTGTCAATGTCAAAAGAAGTGTCAGATTTACCTAAACAAGAATTCCTATTACATTTAAGAATATTTATTCAAAATGGGTTTATTCGGAAAAAGTCAAAACAACAATCCAAAAGAAATGGTATTCATAACAAGTACATGTAAAGTTTATCTTTAGTCACTTCTTTTTGTAATAATAAATACATTTTAGGTAAACGAGTGGTCGCACAAACTTCGTAAAGAGGGATATAATTTGGATAGGCAAATTAGAGGTAAGTTTTGTTAATTAACATTAATTTTATGATGTCAAATTATGTGGGGTGTTATAATTATGATATATAGAGTGATATGAATGTATTTGCCTTATAATCCTTTTCGTTATCCAAACAAGATTGAACTGATTCTAGCCAAAATTATAGCTACATTATTTGAGATATTATTTTATCAATATTAAAAAGATAGTATCATGTAATAAATAATATATTTCAGCAATACAGAGGGAAGAAGAAAAAATAAAACGCTCACTTAAAGAGGCAGCAGCAAAGAATGATAAACAAGTGTGTACAATTCTTGCTAAAGAAATAATACGATCAAGGAAAGCAATAAGCAAAATTTATACTAGTAAAGCTCACCTTAATTCTGTGCAAATGCAAATGAAAAATCAGTTAGGTAAGTTGGATGTACTGATTTATTCTATATTATTTTGATATGTACCATATGAAGTAAAGCTCATATACCTAAAATTGAAGCAATTGAAATTGACACTAGTTTTCTCCCAATGTGTAATTATATACATCCACTTTTTATACAAATCATAATATAACTATGAGAAATAATAAATAAGCTTTGATGGTGGAGTATGAAGTTTGGCACATTTGGAATATGTAAGGTGTTAATTATTTCCTTTAAAACTTTGGATAAATTAATAAGTGTTATATTTGCTGAAATGACATAAAAAAGTTGAATTTTAACCATTGCAGAATCTATAGTAAATATAGAGGTACCTAAGTTGAAAACAATTAATTGAAAGTCCTATCTAATACAATTACTTTTTTTTTAAATATAATCATTCTTAGAATATATAATATTAATAACACAAAGAGTGAAGTGAAGTTCGTGTTTAGTCACAAGATCATTTCTTTAGCTTTTCAATGAGTAAAAAAATGGATATGTCTTTGGCAATATAAAATGTTTCTTGATCAAATATCTATAACAAATTTTATTGATCTAAATGTAAGTATATTATAACTATCAACATTTCATGATGTAAACATAATTCCACAATATTTCTTTTTATTTGTTGAAAAGAATTATTGTATTATTTAACAAAAAGCAACTTTTAATATCTTCTCAAATTCTGTTCCTAAGTATTTAATTATGCATTTTATTTATGTCAATTTATAAACATTATAGATATAGAGAAATACATTTTTTTCTTTAATGATACTCAAATGGAAATAAATTATCTGAATCAGAAATTCATTATGTTTGAGTAACTATTTAAAAATCATTGGTATTATAACCTTAACATTATAGACATTTTCTGGTGTGTATGTTTAATTTTTTTTACATGGAGCCCTTTTCAAAACTAAAAAGAGTAAGTTACTATTCATCTTATATCATTGGCCATCTGACAGTTTTAAGTCCAATCAAAACCTGTCAAGCCATTTTGAAGATTAGTCAACCCAAACAAAGACAAACATTATAAAAATTGGCTCTTTATAAATTATTACCATATTACTGTTATATCCATTAAGTCAAAATTCCTATTTTGAAATTACAAAAGATACTTAAATTTTATTAGCATGTAAAGATAAAAAAAATCATATTGCTTGTATATTATATTACTAATTAAAAAAATATGTATACATAATTATTTTCACAGCCAATTACAAACCAGCAACTTCAAACATTTTGGTGGTGTACTTTTAAGACATGTTTTTTCCATTATTTTGATTTAAAAAAATTTCAGAAAGATTAGTTTAGTAATGCTATACTAATTTTTTAAAAATTTTATGGGATCATATTACAAGTGTACCCTTTTAGATAAAAAAAAATTCTAAAATTGCGTCATAAATGGCAGTGTTACTCACAAACATACTTAAAAAAGAAGCCATCTCCTTTAATGAGGGCAGTTAAAAATATATTAGTTACGCTAGTTCTTCTCAAATTAGTGACTGTACTTTCCAAATTGGTTGTACATTTTTTGAATGATATTGAATAAAGTGTAAAATTAATATTTGATTTTGTCTTTATTTAAAGCCTATGAGTGAAAATAATGTTTGTTATTTTATTTTGAAGTATTATTACAAACCTTTTAACCGGATAGCTTTAACTTTGCTTCAATCTTCATTTCAGCTACATTAAGAGTGGCTGGTTCATTGCAGAAATCAACCGAGGTAACATATTTATTGTCTCATTTGGTTAATCCAAAAGATACATTAAAAAAAGCAAATTTAATTAAATTATATTACAGGTAATGCAAGCAATGCAAGCTTTAGTCAGGTTACCGGAAGTAGCACATACAATGCAAGAAATGAGCAAAGAAATGATGCGAGCTGGAATAATAGAGGAAATGTTAGATGAAACAATGTCCGCTGTGGAAGATGAAGAGGAAATGGAGGAAGCGGCGCAGAGTGAAGTTGATAAGGTAATGTTATTTAAAAGGATTCTGTTTTAACATGTATTATTGAAGGTTTAGTTTTGTATATTTTTTTACTTTTTCACATTTTTTTTTCACAAGGGGAAGAGAAAAGTATACAGTAGACTAAACAGCAGGAACAAGTCGAAATCAAAACATATGGTGGACCTACACTCCAAAACTACATGGCCAGTTGACTTGTAAATTGATATAGTTATATTCAAGTCAACTGGCTGTTTGACACTCAGTGAGAATGAAGGAAGAAAAGCAGCCATTGTTTAAAAATTACCATTTTAATGGATACCCATGTACAGGATATTAGTAACAAATTCTTTATATATGTATATAAAAACATTTTCAATGAAATTGTAAGTGAAACATAAAAAAAATAACTTTAATTATAAACCTATTAATTACATAATGCCACTGTCTATGTGAATCGAAAATTTCTTTTTGAGATTTTACAATAAAATACACCACATTTTAATGATTATGGTCAGTATCATGGGCAGAATCCCTTGTTTAAAGTTTATATTTTTGTAATATCCGTCAATTCAGATAGTGGAACACAATACAGCTTTTGCTAGTCTTTAAGCCGCCTGCTAGAGGTATACACAGGGTGACTGTTGAGTCACTTTCAATATTCCGTGATGTTATATGAGGGATCATATAATTTAATTGGCCACTGAGTAATCTTAAAAGAGAGTTGAATAATTAATTACGAAATGCATTGGCATCCTGGCGAACGGCCGCCACATAATTATAATGACACCCAGGTACCAAGTCCTTTTTCAACCACATGTGAACTAAATATCTGTATTTATATTCTTATATTTCTCAGGTGTTATGGGAGCTGACGCAAGGCAAGCTGGGCGAAGCCCCTGCGCCTCCCAGCGCCGTGGGCGCTCCGTCCACGAGCAAAGAGGCGGAGCCTGAACCAGATGAGAGTGAACTGGATGAGATGCAGTCACGGTTGGAGGCTTTGAGGTCTTAGTTGTTATTGAGTGTAAGTATTCCTTGATCGGTGGCAAAGAAATAGGTTTCTTTACCACCTTTTTAATTGGCATTTGTAGGATATTTTCTCTGTTTTATTAATGTAATACAATGTGTATAACTGAAATCTATAAATATTAATAAAACATATATTTTTTTACAGAACTGCCGCTTTCAAGAGGCAACCCTTGATGCTGCACAGCGATGCAATATTGCTTTTTAGCAAAATGCCTTCTTATATTGTAAATAACTGTTTTAGCTAAGATAAACATAATAAGAGAATAATGTTAATATACTTGTACTAGACCATTTACTGTTGGTGAGCTAACCTTCTTGGTGAAGTCTCAGTGAAAACTTAAAAAAGAATGTACCCTCAATTAATACATACAAGGTCGTTACTAACTTTAATCCTGATGAAATTTAAATTAATTTTATTTGTAATTTAAAAACGTGTGACTTGAATTTGGTTTTTATGTGCATTTATTATTTAAAGTAAAATTGGTCATTTTTCACCTGTTAGATTTCAATTGTTTTTGTTTCAAGCTCTTTCTGCTTCATTTATTTTAAGCTCTCTCAGCTTTTATATTTCATTTATTTTGCAAACACCTACTTTAAATATTTACTTTGATTTCCAAACATTTTTTTTTCATTTATTCAAATGTTTAAATATTCTCACTGGTTCTATAAAATTTTATAATTTAATAAAAAAGAAAAGGCGTTTCTCGAATTTCCGAATGTGGGTTTTAACCCTATGTTAAACAAAAATGCTATCTGCCGAAACTAGTGTTCATAATTTTTGACATTATTTTTGTATCCATCTTTATTTATATCATATTACCACTATTTATTTATAACAGTATTGAAATAATTAATAAAAAGAAATACAACTCACTAAAGGTTTAATTTATTTTTTTTATAATAAGTATATAATGGAACTCCCATTTACAAAATTTACTTTAGTATTTCTACTTTAAAAACACCCTTAAGCTTGTAAAGAAATTAACACTTAATATCTTGTGTGATACACTAAACGAATCAAGAGATGTGAAGTTTATAAATTGTTTATATTAAAGCAATTAAACTGTTTATGTGGCGTTTTATTTTCTTCCGTTCGATTTAACTTAATATTAACCGTTTGAGTGCGGCGAAACGCTATCGCGCTTCGCTTGTTATATGCTAAAAATGCGGAGGAGCGCGATCGCGCTTCTCTTGTCCAGCCAAGAATGC
>JAOCPS010807163.1:0-19221 GCA_025505425.1 Graphium colonna
CGGGACAAGGTATAGGCAGAGTCAGACTGTAGATAACAATCCTCACGTAACATCGCTACCTCATTCAAAATGACTGGGTTCTTGTATAATCGCTTCATCATTTATTGCTATTTATATTTTAATCAATATGTCATTACGCGCTTAGTTGTAATGAATAAGAGGAAACATTATGACAGTCAACTTTGCAGTCGGTGGTGCACACGTGTGACTCACTGCACTGCTCAGGGGAAAATGCCAGACTGGGGCACTGGGAATCCCCGGTTAATGCGGTTCCACACAGAGCAACGCCCTCCATCTGACGATGCACCCGACGAATAACACGTTGAAATATAAATAACTTTGTTCATGTTGTGTAATATAAACATTTAAGGCGGTAGTAGAGAATCTTTAAAACAACTCTCGCTTCACTCTGAAGGCCTCGCGCCCGGAATGTCTCTCATACACTCATCCCTTCTTTTAGTAGTTAGTATTCCCTTTGTTCCCAGACCGGGATAGTGGCACGCTTTAGAGGAGGCTTACTTCTAGCAATAGATAGCCATAAGCTGATGTTGAATCCCTTCTTTTATCCACTTCTTTCTCTTGACAATAATCTATGTTATCATCTCCACACCATATCCTCTTTTCAATGCAAGCAAATCAGCAACTACTCAAGTGATGTTAAACCATCTCTCTCTTCCCTCATGCTTGAGGATCGTGGTCAGCGTGTACAGGGTTGCATCTGCAACGAATGATTTTACTCTTCAACTAGCTTACAACGAATATATTTCTTCGTTGGTTTTGAAGATCGTAATTTACGTGTTAATGTTTGTAATACATTAAAATTTTTCTATTTGTTTTTCTTCCGCACCCATTCATTATGTCATCGATCGTTGAGAATCATTGAATAATCAACACATCAAACGAGTAATATATATTGAGTAATATTTTGATGGGATGAAATTACCAATATTACCCTAGCTGTTCCTTGTAACGATTAGTCCGTTATTTATTGAACATAAACTAAAATATAAAGCTTTACACGTGGATTAAATATATGATAGTAGTAACATTATAGACAAAAATAATATAAAATTTGATGAAAATGATTAACAGCAAGATGCAATAATCCATCGCTGTAGAAGTGGTCTAATACTGCTGACAAAAGGTGCAACATTTTATATTAACGTGTTATTTTTCTACAGTAAATAAATAGTAATTATTGAATGTTCATAATGAGAGCTCCTAATAATTTCGCAAGATGAAAAGCCTAAGAAAAAGCTACCAGACGTAATAATAGGCACCACGCATGCTTGCATGCCACGCTATTTAGTAACGCACTATTCATATTGAATGTAATTAATTTTAATATTACATAAATAAATTAGAAGTTTTAAAGCATAGAATTTTATTATTAACAGCACTGCGATATAAGCCCAGTGACGAAGCAAATGATCTTCGTTATTTTCATAAAAACTGACACCAACATCAACCCACAACGACGAGCTTAACGGCCCTAATATAGCATTATTAAAACGAGTTCCTGAGTCATGAATATGTAATGAAACAGCTGACGGACCTTTGAGGGGGAAGGGGAGGGGCTGTAGGGAAAAACCCCAAATCGAGGGCAGGATGGCGACGGTCCACGGCCGTTTTTGACCCAACAGTCCATTGCGATAAGCGAATAATTACAAACTCTACCATACATGCTTCAAACGCGACGCGCCTATCCCCAGTTTTGATACAACAACATCTATATTAATACAATTAATCGAACTTGTAATGATTTTAAGCTCGCTAGTACGCTAAGAAAAACTTCCCAAGTTTTTCTTGCATATGGTTATCGGGTTCATGAGGAATATCTAAAATTGCGCTACCTTCAGGATGCGAGCTGCAGATGAAGCGGGTGAAACCATAGGGTAGATCTAGTACTAACGTTAATGAAGAATGTGTTTGTTTATTTGTTTAAACTCGCTTTTCTCGGAACATACTAATAAAAATAAAAAATAAATATTTGTTGTTGATTGTTCAAGTTGCGACAAACTTTGAAGCCTATTTTGTTGCACATATAAGTAAGTCCCGATTATATTTTTTTTTGCCGCAGCTCAAAGGTATCATCTGCCATGAACATATTTCTTCCTATGCGGGGTCGAATGTACAGCACGGCGCTCGGTATCGGTAAGGGAGTTGACTACCAGGGCTTCTCATTATACCAGATCAAATCATATATAAAATTACACTACCAGTGGCCTATGATTTCTACGCTTTTTTATTTACAACTTCGCTTCTTAGGATCGTAGCTTGATGTTAAATAGTGCTTAGGTCGTAAACTATCAGGCTGTTCCAAACAAAATTATTTTTTTTATTTCGCTTTTAAACGTACCCACAAAACTTCTTCAAACATTAAACATTATATCAGCAGAACCTTTTTCTCTAACCACCTTTCAAAACAACTACGCTAATCATGTTTAAAAGATTTTCTATATTGAATTAAAACCTACATATTTAAATTTAACAATTTTACACCTCAACGGAAACGTTCCCACAACACATTGGAAAGTAGATACATACGGGAGTTTTCTTTGTGTTAAAATTTACACTTTCCTAAAAAATACATTGTTAAGCAGTGCACAATGAAGTCGTTACAACATAAAAAATATAATTTAAATGAAAGCTCCTCAGTTTCCTCACGCCGAAATGTTTGTATTAAATGTACTTCACTCTCTTGTGAAAACATGATGTACAAATAAATTTGCATAAAAATTACTTTCGACTCGTGTCTTACTTTGCTTACATCATTTTCGATCACTCTGTCGTCAAAGTGACATTAAAATTATCTAAGATATCAAGAAAATAAAATCGTTGAAAATTTTCTTGTTTGTATAATACACTCAAAGAGATATAGACTCCAACTGATTTATCGTGATATTTCGAAAACTATAGGTCCGACTGATTTAAAGTATCACATCATAGACGCTTGCCAAAAAAAGGTATTCTGAACTCAATATGAAAAAACCACGAAGAAACCCGTTACAACAACCAGCTCTAAGCAGGATGGTCGCGCTGCGTAGGCTAGTCCAATCTCAATGCCAAAACGAAGATAATAAAAATAAGCAAACTCCAAGAATAATTACGGCGGTATATTGTTTTATTAATTATAATTTAGTAGATAGTTAAAACGAAGGTGACGAATTAACGCCGGACGATTCTAGGAACAACATTGAAATGACTCTTTATAATTAGTCGCCGTCCGCGGCGAATAATTATTTTATTGTCCAAGACACCGTTCAGCACTGCTTCGGGTTCCGCCATTGCTGACATTGCCACTTGACCTCTGTTGTAGAACCATCGCTCAAACAATGAAGCTGTGTGTTAACTATTACAAGGATTGTATCATATTAAAAGATTTAAGGCGATTGCAAACAATATCTCTGAACTTCTTGGTCACGAAACAATTATTTTCGCAAGGGGTTATAGAACCGTAAAAATAATGCACAGACAGGATCTCGGATCTTTTTCCGTCTATTATCCAGGAGTCCCATGTCCGTCTCTGAGGATTCTATTCTTCTAAAGAAAACGCCACCCAATTTAGATCAATGGTTTTTTTTTTTTAAATTGCGAACATACATCAAATCAACATACCAGTCGAATGGATAGCATCCATTTTTTAAAGTGAGTTAAAAATACAATATTGCACTTCTATGATTTAAAAAATACAATTTCGAATTTCGATACATGTACAAGGCATAAGTAATGAATCCTTACTAATAGTATAATGACTTATTTATAACATATGTAAGTAAGGATTCATTAACTTGTTTGTAACGCTTAAATTTATTATTTCTTTATTTATTTAAACTTTATTATAAATCCTTATAATTAAGACACAAAAGGTGCACTGGGTAGTGAGATTTTCTAGGTAGGATTAAAAAAATCAAGTAAGGCTTAAACAAAAAAAAAGGTTTTAACTTTAAAAAGGTGTATACTTATAAATACATAAGCATACATATATAACATATATAAAATAAATAGATAAACACATAAATAGATTAAACACATAAAACATTACTAAATACACACATACATATATACATGGGATACATTTCGGTGGTAATTAAAAACCATAGATTATATGAACACGGGCGAAGCTGCGGTCTGAAATAGTATTTTCATAAGCGCAATAACTAAATAAAACCCATAACACTTGGATGCGTGGGACACAACGTCTCAAGGCAGCCACCGGTACTTCGTCGACGTTCGAGTCATTTCCAAGAACTGCTATTTCCGCAAGCATATTTCGGACAATTTTATATGTAATTTACGAAAACGTGTTTCAAACAATCTTAACGGTCATCGAAGACATATGTAATAAGGCAATTAAGGCATGAAATATCTTTTAAGCTTTTTTTTTCTTTTTTAATTTTTATCTAACTATTGTTATATTTTTACGGCGATTACAATGTCAATGAGCCGGCGTACGCATGTTACCGGGATTTTTTAAATTCTTCTATGAAATCCTTTATTATATGAAATACCTGACTTGAAAACTACTACTGTAGTTTATTAGTGAATTAGAAATATGGCAGAAAATGATCTGTTATAAGGAAATTTTCATAGAAAAAATAGAAAAATAACGGTCACACAATATTGTGATTCTGTCACATTTATATACAAATTTAATAAAAAGTAATTATTTCATAAAAATAAACTGAAATAAATCATTTATTTATCGGCCTAAGTAGGAATTTACTTAATTTTCTATTTTACTTGCAGCTGAAGCTGCAATAGCTCATTTGCGACTCCATTAGCGATAACGTCTTCATTTACTACACAATTAATTAAAATTTGGTACAAAACTATATTATCTAATAGCTCAATATTTTTATATTGCCCATTGTCACATCTTATTTTAAAAATTAAACTGAAACAATAACGTGAAACGAGGTAATTAGGCCAAGTTTTCAAAATCTGCTATCATTTTATACACTTGTTTGTATTGAAATGGAAACTATTTAACTCATTCTATCTCATACTACTTTTTAAGTACTTATTCTTAATACTACATCTTATTAGGGATTGCTATATCGCGAGTGTCGTTATCATTCATTAAATAAAAATTCTTACAACGTGAAAGTAAATATCAATATTTCTTTTAATTTGAGAAAAGTAGACACTTTCTTCTGCTACAGTTATCAAGCTCACTACTGGTTACTTTCGAGTTCTCAAATAACCAAATCAATATATTTGTGAAGATACCTGATGAATTCTAATTTATGTTATGAGGAGGACTCACCTGGACGATTCACTCGATGCCCGTGACCCAAGAATGCTTATAGTGTCAAAAATGTCCGCAATGCACGGAGGGAATATGGAGGTGGATAATATGGAATTGAATAGGTTGGAATTAAAGTTGATTCGTGTTATGATTAAAATGGAAAAGAGATGGATAAGAAAATGGTAGAGATAGCCTTCAGATAACGCCATCTATTATTTAACACTGACTTTATCGTGACTGCCCTTCGTCGTTTCGATTCTTAACTTGCTTGGATCTTAAACCATTGACCGTAGTCTAAAGTTTAAGATCTAAGCAAGTAAAGATGATCTACGATAATATAAAAAGACTTATTTGACATGTTTCGCACATCAATTTCGATATTACAGAGAATATGTTGAAATAAAAAAAAATACTATAATTATTGTTTCCGGATAGGATAAGCAAGGGCTTAAAACAGGACGCTATTTAAACTTACACACAAATTAAAAATATATATATCTTCTTCAATTTGGAAATGATGACACTTGCTTATTGATTGTCATAAAACAAACACCGTTTTCGAAAGAATGCTACGAGAAAAGAAAGCTTTTTATAAAAAATGATTATATAACTTTTGTAAGTTATTTAAAAATTATTAAATTTTTAAATATTTTTTCAGTATATAACCTATGTCAGTGTAGTGTGAGGTCTGGGAGTTAGACTATCTGGAAACGTATTATAAACCAACGCCAATTTTACTAATGTCTATGATTTGTCTTTTCCCATATTGGTATGTGTCCGTTCGTTGTGATGTTTGTGAGGGTTGTTCGTTGTCAGTGGCGGTACGCGACGTGGGGCGAGCGGTGCGCGACGCTGTGCGGCGCCGTGCTGGGCTGGGTGGCGGCCGGGGGGCTGGTGCTGGCCGTGCTTATCTACGGCGAGATCACCGCGCTCTTCGTGCAGCGCCACCAGGCCGAGGAGCCCGCTTCCAACTCGCACATCATGCTCCTCTTCGGGGGCGGACGCTGGCTGTGAGTCCCCATTACCGTCTTCTTGTATATAACAGATCTGCACGTGGGTGTGTTACTGAACTCTTTCTAGCGGCTGGGCTATGGTGACACGATATGTGGATTATGTGTCTTCGGGTTGGATTTGTCTTATAATTAATATAAGTTGAGCCATTGGCTGGGTCGGACAACGTCCGGCAATCCATTCTCCATAACAGCACCAGCTTTTCCTTTAAATTCTGAAAACAACAATATGATGCAAGATTGTCTGTATATAATGTTAGACCTAATAGTACATTGCTGCAGCGGTCAGCAACTGAGGCATTGATGGAAGAACGTACAAATGTGGGCCGCGGCGTAGCCGAGACACACATACGGGAGTCCATCAATGCCTAATTATGGCCAAGGCTTGTGAAGTACTTTTCTCAAACAATGTGTCGCGGAAATCAAAAATACAATTTTTTTTAAGTTCAATGACAAATAACGAACAGTAATAATTTTTCACGCGCCATAATGTTTCTTTGTTTTTTTTTTCAATAAACAGCTTTCTATTTGCAAGCCAGTTCGAAATTTAAATGAAACCATTTATTAGTTACCTCATTAGTAGCCATGTTTTGAAGTAAAAGGTCATTCCATTTTTAAATTACAGGACAGATATGAATTTGCATAGTAATTTATCTAGCCGCAAAACACGTCACATATGATATATTTTCATACAACATTTGCCGGCTACTGCCCGCATGTATCTGGCCAGTATAGCAATATTGATTTATATCGAAGAAGATTGTCAAAATAATGCTCACATTGCTAGGCATGTTTGAGAAAGTATAATCTATACATTTAAATTATTTAAATTTATACATTTATATCTATTAGGCTTAAATACATTAGAAAAATAAATTATATGGATATAAATCAAATTCATTAACGGTTGTTAGTAATTAATGATTAACTTTTTTACGCTCATCGGAGCGTGTTGATGAAGCCGTGTAAGGTATGACGTTTCATTTACTTGAACTTTAACTGCGTTCAAGGTCATGTGATACACATTCAAACAATCATTGTCATATATTTATAACTGAAGTCGCTTACCATCAGGTGAACAGCCTGCTCGTTTGTCCTCCTTTTCATAAAAAAAGCAATGTTACCTCATACTGTTGAATTATGTAAAGTCGCTAGGACTGAACCACTCTGTTCTCACCTGGTTGTCAGGGCGAGCGGTGACCGTGCGCAGCACATGGACGCCCTGGTGGAGGACTCGGTGGCATTCGCGTGGGCGAGCGCGGCCATCATGGCGGCGCAGCTCGTGGCCGCCGCCCTCGCCGTCACCCTCTGCAACCATGCCGCAGCCAAAATGGTACTCTTCGATACTTGTTTGCTTTATTTCTGAAATAGACCCTTGCTTTACTGGACGTCTTGGATTCCAAGTAGAATAGACCCATGACCGATCGAATCCCATTAGGGCAGAAAATAATTTATCTATTTACCTAATGGGATCGTTGTTGTCTCCATTGTGTTGAATTAATACGGACTGATCATCCAATTGCCTGATATCTTTCCGGTGATGCCGGATATCTGTCCCATCGCGCTATGAGATCTACGCAACAGCACTGCACTCATTTCTGTGCATATGTTTCTATATACACAGTGTTTAATGTAATCAATAATTTTTTTCAGTAAATTGGTCGTTTAGACCAAAATTTTGCCAAAAGGTCTTCGATTATTTAGTTTAAATATTTAATAAATATTCTGTGATCCACTTCTTACTATATATTAAATATACTCGACTCAAGATCTGTGTTTTCTTGATTGCAGATAGCACGAGTCCGCTGGCGGCTGCTGCGTACCGTGCTGAGCCAGGAGATCGCGTTCTTCGACACCAACACCACCATGAACTTCGCCGCCTCACTCACAGAGTACACACTCTCATTTATTACCCTTACCACAGATCCCTGGATCTTTCCCGCTTTTATTGCATCTATAATAATATTATAAATGTTACGGTTTTTGAAAATTGGCGTAACGTAAAAAGGGTTAAATTGATATGGATAAAATTTGGTATTTAGATCATTTAAAGCTAGATTAACATATAGAACGAATTTTGAACAAAACGCAAGAAAACATCCTACAGATGCGACCGCAGAGAGGCTAGTATGAAATATTTATTTGAATGTATTTCGTGACCACTGAGAAAGTTAGTGAGCGAGTAATTGTATGTGTAATGAGTTGATACGAGGGCGGGGTTGTTGCGCAGGCAGACGGAGAAGCTGCGGCTGGGCGTGGGCGAGCAGGTGGCGATCACGTCCTACCTCGCCGGCACCATCGCCCTCTGCTGCGCCCTGGCGCTCTCCTACGGGTGGCAGCTGACACTGGCTGCGCTCGCTCTGGTGCCAGTCGCCCTGCTTGTTGCCGCAGTCGTTGCTAAGGTACCCTATGACATAAAAACATAGAACTTCTCTTTTTATTTATTTTTTCATTCTTCTTTTTATATACTTTATTATTATTTTAATTTTATGAAATGAAAGACGGTTTCGTTTCAATTGCATATGTTTTAATTTCGCTTTAAGTTATCTCAACGTGGAACTTTAATGAGAAGACGGATATGAAACTTCCGCACGACCATTTTATTTAATATACAAATCAGTTAAGCGATATTGGAAACTAATATCGCTTTATGCGCAGTATGTTAGGCAGTATGTTCAAACTCCAAGTAATGAATAATGAATTTTTCTTTCGTTGATAAATGATGAAATAATTTTCTATAAATACATAACCCAGTTTTAACTATCATTGCAACCCATAGATGACATATGTAAGAACTACTTGTTTACCTTACTTATGTTTACATGCTTGACTCCTGTGAGTTTATTAGGTATAAAAAGACCGTTATGAAGTTCCAACCAATACTTTTAGCACTTTCCGCATTCAGTATTCAACTATATTTTATTATTATGTGGACGTGGGCAGTATCAGACGCGGTGGTCTGGGGAGGAGACGGCGCGGCAGGGCGCGGCGGGCAGGCTGGTGGAGCAGGCGCTGGTCGCCGTGCGCACCGTGCGCGCCTACGCCGGCGAGCGCTACGAGGTGGACAGGTAACTTGTGCTGCTCTCGCTCTTGCTGCTCTTGCGAGGCCATACGAGGGAACAAAAACCACCGCCTCACACAAAGCCGACATTCCAAGATGGCCATTCTTAACTTTTACTTCTTGTACTTCTTTCTCGATCCTTAATATGTTCCATCTACTACTACCCAATCACAAATAACACATTTTATCTAAGACTTGCAACCTATTATTCCTTGGGCTAGTGACGGTGGTCCCTTAAGATCAGTATCATTATACAAAACATACTTGACAATTGGACGTAAAACTGAATAAAAAGTGTGTCTAACGCAGATACGAGGAGGCGCTGCGCGAAGCGTCTGTGGCGTCGAAGAAGCGCGTGGGCTGGGCGGGGGCGGGCGCGGGACTGGGCTGGCTGCTCACGTACTGCCTCAACGCCGTGGTGTTCGCCTACGGCGCCATGCTGGTGGCGCGCGACACGCCGTTGCCGCCCCCCGACCGCGAGTACCACCCCGGGGTCATGGTCACCGTTAGTATCACTCCATATTTCTACAAAAACAGACCTATTACGATAGTCTCTAGCAACAAGTGTATAACACCTCAAGAACAGGTCCTACTGCACTGACTAGCTACCACCGCCACACACTGAAACATTTTAATGTGAGATGCTGGTAGTTACTCAGCATATAATAAAGTACATCCGGCTTCTTGATATTGCTGGTTTGTCTTTCCTTTTCCTGACTTTCCTGTCATTCTCCCATCATCTGTGTCATAAATATCCCTACACCTTTCACTTAATGAACTGCTCCTTCTGAAGCTGACAATACACTTGCAGCTCTGGGGTTGATCGTCTATTTTTTTTCCAATTGGATATACTATAAAAGATAATATTTGCTTCCCTAGGTATTATTCTGCACTTTCATGGCAGCACAAAACATCGCGATGTGCCAGCCCCACTTGGAGATGTTCTCGGCCGCGCGGGGCGCCGCTAAGTCGCTCTTCAAGCTGCTGGAGCGGCGTTCACGCGTGGACGCGCTGCGCGACGTCGGCACCAAGCCCGACGGCTTCAGGGGCGACATCGTCTTCGACAACCTCTACTTCAACTACCCATCGCGACCTGATGTTAAAGTACGTTACATTGTCCATAACAACCATCTACTCGTCTTGATTTTACTATAAATAACAAAAAAAAAAACAATAATTTCCATCGGTAACGAATACACTAGTCAATAACATGTAGCCATAGAATAAGAACTGAGAAAAACATTTGACAAAATAAAACATACCTTGTATTGCCTTTTCTTATTTATGTAAAAGTAATTAAATATCCGATGTTATACATTCCTAATATATCTGTGATTAAGCCAACGCTCATACTTTTCACAGGTTTTGCGAGGGCTGACGTTACGAGTGAACGCTGGCGAGACTGTGGCATTGGTGGGTGGTTCTGGGTGCGGCAAGTCAACGCTGCTGCAGCTACTGCAGCGCGCCTACGAGCCCGACAGCGGCACCATCACGGTAGATGGCCACAGCTTGCCAAGCTTACACCTCCACCATTACCGTCGCAGCATCGGTGAGCTTCAATATCTTGACACGATCTTATTATTTCCTAGTGAAGAGAAAGGTTAGCTAGTAATAAGACCGCACAATATTGTTATGAGCTATCGGCACATGGTAACACAAACAACATCCGAAGAGTTGTGTGCGCATTGCCAGCCTAATATATTGGAATAGGCCAGGTGACTTGGTTGGGGTTAGAAACATATTTAGGATTCGGAAAATAAAAAGGGTCGTAAATAAAAGGGTTTGAAGAAAATACCCTACAGACCTAGCACACCTATTCTACTGTACATCGTCAACCCATCCAATCGTGCTTCCTTATAGAATAAATAGCTTGTCTTGTAAAAAATATGGTAGACCATTAATTAAATGACGTTTTCATGTTTCAGGCGTAGTAGGTCAAGAGCCGGTGTTGTTCAGCGGCACCATCCGCGACAACATCACCCTCGGCATGGAGAACGTGTCCGAAGCGGATCTCATCGCGGCCGCTAAGACCGCCAACGCTCACAAGTTCATCACGAAGCTGGTCAACGTATGTGATATTTTCTATTCTCTTATATCCCTTTAATGTGTTATTTATAATTATATGCTAATGAGAAAACAAATTTAAAATTTAATTATCATATACGTAATATCACGAAAACGTATCGTATTTTATAACCGTAGAAACCGTTCTTTTTTTTCCACCAACTTCGAAAAATAAGGACGGTAAATATTTCGGTCCGATATTCAAAATTCTTTTTTATTCGAAATAATAAGATATTCGGAGAATTTATTTTATAAAAACCATACTAATATTTTTTGATCAAAAATATACGTAGAAAATATATGATAAAAGACCACTTGTAGGCAATTTAAGTTGGCTAATACTTGTGTTTCATTAAAATTTGAGTGTAAGGAAAGTGTTGACTGTATCAGGGCTACGACACGGTGCTAGGCGAGCGCGGGGCGCAGTTGTCGGGGGGGCAGAAGCAACGCGTGGCAATCGCGCGCGCGCTCCTAAGGCGCCCGGCGCTGCTACTGCTCGATGAGCCCACCTCCGCCCTCGACCCCGCCGCCGAGCGCCAGGTGCGATGCCGTACTCCACATGTCGCATGTTCTATCGTATTCCTTCCTCCTAACCTCACTCCCACAATATTACCTGAATGTCAGTTTATATGCAGAGCGACTGACATCTGACCTCCGCAACCCAAAGGGACAAACTGAATTCGAAGGATGGATAATTTGTCAGAATATTTGAAGGCACTGACATCCTTTAACGAGTACCACAACCGGGAACGACTTTTTACATGCTCATCCGTCTAATGGTTCATCTTACTTTTCATACAATTGGGTGATTAGCCCGCCACCCAACTAAGAAACAACAACACAAAGTCTTCATCACGCGGAATTCGAACCCACGACATTCGATTTGTAAAGCAAGCAGCCATACCACTAGGGTAAAGAGGCGGCTGCAACCAATATATTAAATACAATGATACAAGAAAACAACTATATTCACTGATACAGAAAACCCATTCAACATCAGCGATACATTGTAATATTTTGCACACATTTTATCTAGTGAAAGCTTCGATCATTATTTTTCCTGCGTTAAATATTTCTTAGTTAAAATTACGAGTACTTTACGTCCTGTTCGTAAAACTGAGTTTGAAAAGCAAAATAATAATCTTATAACTATCAGTTACGTCAAATAAGAGGGCAATTCTGATTATTACTTTAGTTCGAGACTGTGTATCTAGTGTTTTTTGTACAACAATGGTTATGTGCATTCCTCAAGCCTCCATACCGCTGAGATACCTCCCTCTGTTCTATAAGAAAATCTTTTCTATTGTTGTTTTAATACGCTGCTAGTATCTTTTTTTATACATTTTTTACAGAAAGATGGATAATGAATCTTTTTAATGGTTGCCAGTAAGCTGTTTAAATTTGGGCTCATATGATATAACAAAAGATTAGAAATGGATAGATCGTATTTTTTAACTTTTTAAATGACCATATATACAAGACTCATTATCATCACGTAAAACATTTATTTCAGGTACAAGCTGCGCTGGATGCAGCTAGCGTTGGCAGAACAACTATTGTCGTCTCGCATAGGTAACTATAAATCATTCGTTTAATCTCTGATATACGAACGATATTGCTATTTACCTAATAAATAGCAAAAGAGCTATATTGCAAAAAGGAGCCGTGGTAACTCTGTGTCCGGGCGCTCGCCTTTAACTTTGTTTACTCAAGGCGAACCAGAGTTCGATTCCCGGTGCATTGGTGCCATTAATTGGACCAATGAAGTTGTTAATTTTTCTAATTGCAATTTTAAGAGCTGATTTACTACGTACTGTGCGATAAAGGACAACATCGTAAGGAAACTTACATATGTAAGAAATATTTTTTCTAAGTTATATGGTGTGGCGTGGTGTGTGATATAGGCATCCTCTGTCTAGATGGTCTAGATGATGGGCTTTGCCCAGCAGTGGGATATTTAAAAAAGGCACTGTTATTTTACTTTATTTTTATTCTCAAAAATTAAAATCGGCAGGTTGTCGACGATTGAGAACGCGTCGCGCATCGTGTACGTGGAACAGGGTGCCGTGCTGGAGCAGGGGTCACACCAAGAGCTGCTGGCGAAGCGTGGGGCCTACTGGCGTCTCGTCAACGACGACCTCACGCACAGGTGGGGCCTTACAGCACTAACGGCCTCTAGAGGAATGAACCCTTGCTTTGTAAACCAGAGGTCGTGGGTTTGAATCCCGCGGAGGAACAATAACTTTGTGTTGTGGTTCATTGGTTTGTTCAATGCATTCTAATCTCTCCAGTCGTGTCGGATATACGTCCCATAAGAATGTAATCCTATAAGAGTAAAAGAACAGACATTGCACCTATGTTTACGGGAACACTAGTGCATTCTAAACTCACCGACCGTCTGCGCGTCATGAATTTCCTCAGCCAGGTTCAAGAATTAGCCATTATTTTGGTGGCAGGGGCGGGATTCAAACATATACCCATATATTTAAAGGTTATATGAGGCTTCTAGTCATCAAAGTAACTCCTAAAACATCTCCAGCAAAGTTGACTAATCTCGGAGTAGATTAGCAGCGGGCCCTAATTCGGTCAGGATGACTAATCAGGATGGCGAAGTGACCTTCGTTTCGTGTATATATCACAGATTGTTTATTCTAACCCAACGAATCTTTATTGATTATAAATTTGATTATTGTACTTAGATAAGTTATATTGCTTTTTATTTTTTTGTTGTAAATAAAGTTATCATAAAAAATCCAACGATGACTTTAATATGCGGTTCCTTAGATGGGTTAGGACAGAATGGGGTCACCCGATTAGCCAAAAATTAGGATGATCAATAGGTCAGACAGGCATTAAAAGGTTAATCCTTAGCCTGATTTCTCTCTAGTCCTGTCGAATATGGATTCAGTCGAGCTAAAAGAGTGAGCAAATAGGGTGCAAGCCCCAATGCCTGGGGATATGCTTGTGCGCTATAAAAATATCACATGCAGTAGAATAATCCTTAAGTTAATTAGCCACCGCGAGCAAAATTCAATCGGAAACGATAATAGCGTATGATATTTGGTCAGATTTTTAATAGATTATTATGAATTATTATATTTAAGCGTGTTTTACCTGTTTCTGCAGAAGCATAGAGAATACTCTGGCCGAGTCAACTGCGGAGGGAGATGATGACGACGTCGTCGCAGAGAAGTTGACGCGCCCAGTGAGACGCAACAGCAGCGTTTGCTCAACGAGGAGTCGTAGAGGTAACACGATTTTGTATCGATTTGAATCATAATATTAATTTTGATTATTTGATATTAGGCCTCGCGTTATATAAATTATCATGTCAATTAAAACTTCTTTCTGAATTTAAGATCTTTGGCTTTTGGTTTGGTTTGCTTTGATTTTCTAAAAAGAATGATCATTAAGTATCATTTCATAATAATATTTCGGTAAATCGACGTAAAGTACAACTCTTACCTGTGATACTAAGTGATTTCGTCTAGCAAGCAAGGTAACCGACAATCAGTAGTGGAGCGACATTACTGCCATTGTTATTTAGACACACATAGGTATTCTTCACAAATGTCATGGATTGATTTTTTGCCATTCGATATTTAATACTAAATATCATAGAATGTTGGATAAACAATTAATTTGTTTAGCACTCTCTAAACTAAATAAGATTTTCAGTTTAATATTTTTTTCCACACCTAGGGTCCGTGGTGCGCGAGGGGTTCACGCGCAGCAGCATGCGCTTGGCCACACCACCGCTGCATTTTGACACCCCATCGGTGAGTTTCTGTTTAATCTACTTTCAATCCTATGGTGGAGTTCCAGGTGGTAAAGTACAACATCTCACGTTCCCTTCCTTTTTTGCTTTCTCTTCTCATATAAAGCCAGGCGATCCAGTGAAAAATAAAGCATGCTTTAATTGTAAAGTTGGTGAACGGCCACTTTCTTCTTAACCTACTACAAATCTAAACATATAAATAAAAATAGTGTGTCTGTTAGTAATGTCAAAATTAAATTTTTATCTAAATGCATCCTACAGTATGTTTATGTCGATTAATCGAAATCGGTTTGGACGTGACTGAGATGGAATAAGGAAAGGAAAAAGGATTTATTTTTGAAAAAAATTAGGACACCGTTTAAAAAATAAACCGCATAAAATTATTAACAACTTCTGCTTTTAGTTAACAATTTTATGGGGTTTATCTTTTTATTAAATCCGATAAAATTGTTTCTTTAAACATGATGCGGATGAAACCGTGGGCAACAGCTAATTCTTTTCCCTTTTACCCAATGACGTACGTAATATTGCTTTGCGATTGTGGGTTAATGACGCGTTGTTATGTACAGAACGAGGCGCAAGGAGAGGGAGAAGAGTGCGGGGAAGACGCAGAGTCGCATCCGTCCGTGTCCAGCTGGCAGCTGCTGAGGCTGAACGGCGCCGAGTGGCCGCTGCTGCTGGGCGGCGGCCTCGCCTCGCTCGCCATCGGCGCCACCATGCCCGTCTTCGCCTTCCTCTTCTCCAAACTCTACGGGGTGACTATTACTTTTTCCATTGTTTTTACACACGGTTAATGCACATACAAAAACTAACAATAAGCTTCATACCTAGGTTATAAATACAGATTAAAAAGAACATCTTAAAACTGATTATAGCTGACAGGAACAATATAACTAATAATTATAATAATATGTTGGGTGTAAAAGTCCTAAATATCTGTCACCAGCTTTAAATTTAGCTTATAAGGCTTTAAGCATAGCTTATAAATCTTCAACAACTTAGGACTAAAAAACTTTTTTGTTTAACAGATGTTCTCGCTGTCGGAGCCGGAGGAGATAATCGCCAAGTCGCAGGTGTACGCGGGCGTGTTCGCATGCGTGGCCGCCCTGAGCGGGCTGGTGACCTTCCTGCAGGCGTGGCTGCTGGGCCGCGCCGGCGCCAAGCTCACCGACCGCCTGCGCGTCATGACCTTCCGCAACTTCCTCGTCCAGGTAGGAAAAGCCATTATTTTTGGTACCACGGACAGGATTTAAAAAGATACCCACGTCCTTCAAGGTTATATGAGACTTTTAGTCACTAATTTGGCCTCTCGTAACTTTGTGGCCAGCTCGTACATTATGAGGCACTGGATCTCACCAGGGTCTCTATCCTCTGCATATATGAACTGTCTAGGGAGAAAAAAGAATATTTCCCAAAATCATTTAAGCGTAAAATCCACATTTTTGAATTTAAAACTGAATAAACATTGAGTAATTTTTTTTGCACCCTACATATTTCCATACCACCCATGTACATGAAATAAAAAGTAATTTAAAAAAAAAGTAATAACTGAATCTGACTTTAAACTGTACCAAATTTATTACAGGTTTTTTTAATGAATTAATTTTGAACGCAGGAACAAGGCTGGTTCGACATGCCGGTTAATTCCGTGGGCGCGCTCTGCGCAAGACTGGCTTCAGACTGCGCAGCTGTCCAGGGAGCAACGGGTAAAAGCTGATGTTTCTTAAAAACTTCTTCATTTGCATTAAGCTAATTTTGAAGACAATTTATTTTATTTTTTCCTTAAATTAAACAAAAATAAACGATATCTTTGATTTTACAGGCACTCGTTTGGGAACAATGCTTCAGGGCGTTTCGACAATGGTGCTTGGAGTCGGTCTTGCCATGGCATATTCCTGGAAAATGACACTGGTCAGCCTTTTGAGTGTACCATGTGTAAGTTGTTGTTATTTTTTATTTATTTTATTGTTGGTCTTTTATTGTTTTTTAGTCGGAAAGCGAACAGACGTTTCACCGGATGGTCGAACCGTTGCCTGTAAATACTCAAGATATCCAAAGAGTTGCGTCTGCGTTGGCATTCTTAGTTATTTGGTTAGAAAAAGTCAAGAAAATGTTTATGATACATAATTTTCTAAAATATTGGACTCTGTAGTCTAAGTATTTTAGGTTATGACTTCAACATGATCCTAAAGAAAATATTTGCATTTCCTAAAGTTTTATTTAATAATTGGGCAAATATTTATGTCCTTTAAACCTTAAATACAAGTTTGACTGCGCTTTTTGACAGCGTGGCTTTGCTCCTATGACTATTGCTGCCTTACCACAAATAGGTGGTAGAGAGTAATTTTTTTCAGCATTTCACAGCTTTTGCTGCACATATACGGTCATGCCCGGGGAAGTACCAACGCCCTACATAAAGTCGGCATAAAATAAAGTAAGCTTGACTTTTAGGTTTGCTGGATGACCATTCCTTCACTCTTAATTTCCCCGCGTAATCCTGAATACGTATCCGTCCTATCCACGAAACCTGTTTTATCCAATTTCCCAGGTTGACAAAGCACACGCAAATCTCCGGGTTTTGTGTGTCCATTGGCGACGGAATCATTTAACATCATGTGAACCATCTGCTCGTTTGTCATTACGTCAAAAATTTTTTTTTTTTTAAATTTCATGTGTAACGAACAGTTGTTATTTAAAAGTATTACAAATGAACTCACTTTCATCTTTTACCATTACTTAGACCAAGACATATTTAAAATAGTAATTGTTGGCAGGTGATTGGCGGCATCTGGCTGGAGGGTGCAGTAGCAAAGAAAGCGGAGGAAAGGGAGCTGAGGGCCCTGGAGAAAGCGGCGAGGCTGGCCACCGAGGCTGTGCTCAATGTGCGCACCGTGCAGAGCCTAGGTAACGCTCTCTCTTATATCTTGTTTACTTTCAACCTTTAAAGCAAAAAGACGAAATAGTCACACGATTGTACATGTCGAAAGTTTATAAAAAAGTAGGACTCACTTTTTTATACACTATCGACACATGGATTATCGCTCTGTGCCTGATCTCTCTCCGGCTGCAACGGGCAATGAGAGTAAATGGTCAGAGAATGTACCTGTGCCTACGCATACACCTGTGTACTCGTACTACGTCTTCTGCGCAATTGGTTCCTTGGTCGAATTCATAATCGGGTCTGAAGTACTTTATATTTTCTATTTAATCAATTGATTATAAATACATTTAAAAATATTTAAATTACCCTTTCTACACCTATTTTACCAAATGCTTACAACGCGTGAACGCTACGGATACGCTCATGAACCACAAGCATAGTTATTTGAACAGACAGCTTTGCATGCCGACCTATCTTATCTTCAAAAAAGATGTATGATATTAAAATACTTGCGAGAGTATAGTCTCACGGCCTACTCGATCATGCTCTAGGTGTAGAACTGGTGATATTGGAGCGGTACGCGGCGGCATTGCGCGAATCGGAGGCGCAGGCCCAAGGAGTGCGGTGGCTGCGTGGGCCCGTCTACGGACTTTGCCTCTGCGCGCCCACGCTGGGCTACGCGGTCTCGCTGGCTTATGGAGGCTACCTCATCGCGCGGGAGGACCTGCCTTACGAATACGCCATATTGTAAGTGTGCTACGACCCTATTTACTAACATTAACATCTTACTATGAGATACGATTACATAATAATATTCATTAACATTGCAAAATATTAAATTTATATAAATGCAGACCCGGATATGCGTTGTTGTGTTATCGTTATATAAAATATTAAGATCATTAATCGAGATAAAAACATCCGTAGTAGGTTGGGTTCAGAATTTTCAGAGTGTATCGAAGACTCGGGATTGTTTTATTTTAAAAAATAATCTTAGTTCGAACCATGCAGTAATTATTTTCAAATTTACAGTAAAATAATGAGTAACATTTTACGAGGGCGGCACTGAAAATTTCGAGAATCAAGGATATGACACAATATTACTATTTAAAAATGTATTTATTGCTTTTCGAAGTATTCTCCGCGAAATTTGACACATTTTTCCATACGATGGAA